>CAUYQU010055003.1:0-12320 GCA_963574635.1 Cheracebus regulus
CGTGTGGCTCCTCTGCCGGGAATCTCCTGGTCTGTGGGCCACAAAAATTGGTCGGAAAGTGCGGCGTCCACTCGTTCTCTGCGCTTTCACTGGGAGCTACATTCCTGAGCTGTTGCTAATCGGCCATCTTGGATCTCTCTCCTTGTTTGTTTTTTTAAGGCAGGGTCTCCCTCTGTCACCCAGACTGGAGTGCAATGGCATGATCTTGGCTCACTACAGCCTCCACCTCCTGGGTTCAGGTGATTCTCCTGTCTCAGCCTCTCAAGTAGCTGGGACTACAGGTGCCCATCACCACACCTGCCTAATCACAGAAGTAATTGTGTGATTATACTGAACTGTACACTTTAAAATAGCGAATTAGGCCGGGTATGGTGGCTCATGCTTGTAATCCCAGCACTTTGGGGGGCCAAGGCCAGTGGATCACTTGAGGCCAGGAGTTCAAGACCAGCATGGCCAATATGGCAGAACCCCATCCTGCTGAAAATACAAAAATCAGCTTGCATTTTTAGTGGAGATGGGGTTTCACCATGTTGCCCAGGCTGGTCTTGAACTCCTGACCTCAAGTGATCCCCCCATCTCGGCCTCCCAAAGTGCTGGGATTACAGGTGTGAGCTACTCTGTCTGGCCTAATCCCAGCACTTTGGGAGGCAGAGGTGGGTAGACTGCTTGAGGCTAGGAGTTCAAGACCAGCCTGGGCAACATAGCAATACCCTATCTCTGCAAAACATTTTTTTAAATTAGCTGGATGTGGTGGGACATGCCTGGAGTCCCAGCTACTCTGGAGACGGAACTTGAAGGATCCCTTGAGCGTGGGAGGTTGAGGCTGCAGTCAGCAAGATCGCACCACGGCACTCCAGCTTGGGCAGTACAATGAGGCCTCATCTAAAAAAAAAGTGTATTTTTCAGTCTCTCTTGAACATAACATCTGCCTGTTTCCCACATCAGTGAAATTAAGAAAAAAAACAAGACCAGCGCGGTGGCTCATGCCTGTAATCCGAGCACTTTGGGAGGCCAAGGCAGGCAGATCACCTGAGGTCAGACGTTTGAGACCAGCCTGGCCAACATGGTGAAACCCCAGTCTGTATTAAAAATGCAAAAATTAGCCGGGCATGGTGGTACATGCCTGTAGTCCCAGCTACTCGAGAGGCCGAGGCAGGAGAATCACTTGAACCCAGGAGATGAAAGTTGCACTGACCAAGATTGTGCCACTGCACTCCAGGCTGGGCAACAGAGCAAGACTCTGTCTCAAAAAAAAAAAAAATTCCGACCTGGTAAACAGGAAGAAATAAACATTTTAGCACCCATTCATCTTTATGTGTTAGGGAGTGGTGATTTTGCAGTCTGGAAAATTAGCTTCCAGCTTTTCTATTTGGAATCAGAAAGGGGAGGGCCAGGACGGGGTGGGCTCTGGGTCCCATCTGGTGCCAGAGTTGGACACTAGGAGGCGCCTCTAACCAGAGCTCAGCCCACCCGCGGCTGGCAGCGTCCATACCAGCCCAGGAATCCTGCAAATTGGCTCCTTTTGTGCCTCTGACGCCAGCCCCTTTGAGGAGGACCCCAAGGGCAAGGAAGGGCTTTCAGACACTACAGGTATGGGGTCTGGAATGTCTTCTCCCCTCGGGCCTCCCCAAACAGCCTCATTTTCCCCCTCACTTTCCTGAGTGACTTTTCCCTCCTGTACTCCCCAAAGCCCTCCTTAGTGCTGGAGCCAGGAGCCCGAGACTCCAGAAGAACCCACATCTTGAGTTCTTTCACCTTGCTGAGCCTCAGCCTGGGGTGGTGGCTCACCCCTGTAATCCCAGCACTTTGGGAAGCTGAGGCGGGCAGATCACTTGATCAGGCGGTCAGAAGGTCAACATCAGCCTGGCCAACATGGTGAAACCCCGTCTCTACTAAAAATACAAAAATTAGCGGGGCACGGTGGTACGCACCTGTAGTCCCATCTACTTGGGAGGCTGAGGCAGGAGACTCGCTGGAACCCGGGAAGGGGAGGTTGTAAAGAGCTGAGATCATGCCACTGCACTCCAGCCTGGCAACAGAGTGAGACTGTCTCAAAAAAAAAAAAACCTTTCTGAGCCTCAGTTTCTCTGTTTGTTAAATTGGGATCCCCACTCCCCCTCAGCGTGAATTCAGGAGCCTAAGGATAAGGGACATACCGATGTGACTAGGAGCTGCGCTTGTGTGCTGGGCGCAGGGTGGTGGGAACCCAAATCCTGCCGTCCCATGTCCTCTGTCCCTCCCCAGTTCCCCTTTCCCAGGGATGGGGGGGGTCATTAAATGTGACTTTTCTTTTTTTGTTTTTGAGACAGAGTTTCACTCTGTTGCCCAGGCTGCAGTGCCGTGGCACAGTCTCAGCTCACTGCAACCTCCACCTCCTGGGTTCAAGCGATTCTCCTGCCCCCGCCTCCCAGCTAGCTGGGATTACAGGGGCCCAGCACCACGCCCAGCTAATTTTTTTGTATTTTTAGTAGAGACGGGGTTTCACCATGTTCGCCAGGGTGGTCTCCAACTCTTGACCGCATGATCTGCCTGCCTCAGCCTCCCAAAGTGCTGGAATTACAGGAGGGAGCCACCGCGCCCGGCACTGTGGCTTTTCAAGACGGGTATTCTTGCCTAACACTTTCTCTCCTGCCTCCGCCTTCCCCCACCTCGACCCAACATGCCCACTTCTCCTGGCAGAGCCCTGACACTTTGCCCATGAAATCGTGTTTCAGAAGGAAGAAAAGAAATGCAAGAAGGAAATCCTGCCAGCTGGGCATGCCGGAGGCACTGCGTCCCTGCGACCAGGAAGCAAGCGAAGCCTACCCAGCTGGTTTCCTGCTTGCGTCAACAGGGGCTCGGGGTGCTGCAGGGGGCTGGCAGAAGGGAGGCACCCTCAGAAAGCTGGGGTGCAGACATCCACAGAGCTGGGGGCCCTTGTCCCCGCCCTCAACTGAGTCCCCAGGGTAACCCCATCTCCCACGGGTTGCGAGCACACGTGGTTTGGGGTCAGGAGCTGCACATACCTAGACAGTGAGCTCACGCTGGGCAGGCAAGTGGAATCAATGTGGCTTCCATTTCCCTAAAGCCCAAGCTTCCTGGCTTTACTGAGAAGGAAGGACGCAGGTGCTTGGAACAACCCCTATCAAACTCCTTTTTATCTTTATCTCTTTTCTCTTTTTTTTTTTTTGAGAGAGAGTCTTGCTATGTTGTTCAGGCTGGTCTTGAACTCCCAGGCTTAAGCAATCCTACCTCCTCTGCTTTTCAAGTAGATGGGACTGGCCGGGCACAACAGCTCACACCTGTAATTCCAGCACTTTGGGAGGCCAAGGTGAAAGGATCACTTTAGCCCAGGTTGTCAAGATCAGCCTGGCCAACATAGTGAGACACTATCTCTTCTTAAAAAATTGTTTTAAAAAATTAGCCAGGCAGGCCGGTCACAGGGGCTCATGCCTGTAATCCTAGCACTTTGGGAGACCGAGGTGGGCAGATCACCTGAGGTTGGGGGTTCAAGACCAGCCTGACCAACATGGTGACACCCCGTCTCTATTAAAAATACAAAAATTAGCTGGGCGCAGTGGCAGGCACCTGTAATCCCAGCTACTCGGGAGGTGGAGTCAGGAGAATCGCTTGAACCCAGGATTTTGGAGGTTGCAGTGAGCCAAGATCATGCCACTGCACTCCAGCCTGGGTGACAGAGCGAGATTCTATCTCAAAAAAAAAAAAAAAAAACACACACACACACACATATATATGTATATATTAGTATCTATTGTTAGAGAATGAAATAAGACATTCTCAGCCCAGCGTGTTGGCTCACACCTGTAATCCCAGCACTTTGGGAGGTGAGGCGGGCAGATCACGAGGTCAGGAGTTCAAGACCAGCCTGGCCAACATGGTGAAACCCCATCTCTACTAAAAAAACACACACAAAAATTAGCCATGCATGGTGGCAGGGGCCTGTAATCCCAGCTACTTAGGAGGCTGAGGCAGGAGAATCATTTGAACCCAAGAGGCAGAGGTTGCAATGAGCCGAGATTGCATCATTGCACTCCAACCTGGGCAACAGGGCAAGACTCCATCTCAAAAAAAAAAACAACAAAAAAGACATTCTCGCCCTGTGATACCCATTCTCTGTTCCTCTTAAAGTCTACCCACTGGCCTAGAGTGACTTCTCAGCATCACGGGACAATATTGGAGCCCTTTCGAGGCTAAACTTAGCTGACATATCCACATATCAGACGCTGAAGAGGGCTGCTGGGAAAAGCTAGTCCCGAGGTCCTGTTTGTAAGGGGAGCACCAGAAAGACGTGCTTTTCGTTTTTGTTTTGTTATGTTTTGCTTTTTCTTCAGACAGGGTCTGGTTCTGTCACCCAGACTGGAGTGCGGTGGTGCAATCACGGTTCACTGCAGCCTCGACCTCCTGGGCTCAAGCAATCCCCCCGCTGCCGCTTCCTGAGTAGCTGGGAATACAGGTGCGCACCACCACATGGTACACGCGGGACTTTTGTTTTTTTGAGATGGAGTTTCATTCTTGTTGCTCAGGCTGGAGAGCAATGGCATGATCTCAGTTCACCACAACCTCCACCTCCCGGGTTCAAGCAATTCTCCTGCCTCAGCCTCCCGAGTAGCTGGGATTACAGGCAGGCACCACCATACCTGGCTAATTTTGTATTTTTAGTAGAGACAGGATTTCTCCATGTTGGTCAGGCTAGTCTCGAACCCCCAACCTCAGGTGATCGACCCACCTTGGCATCCCAAAGTGCTGGGCTTACAGGCATGAGCCACCGCGCCAGGCCAATTTTTTTTTTTTTGAGATGGGGGGTCTCACTATATTGCCCAGGCTGGTCTTGAACTCCTGGACTCAAGTGATCCTCTCACTTCACCTTCCCCAAGTGTTGGGATTACAGGTGTGAGCCACTGCACCCGGCTGTCCTTTGCTTGAACTCCTCCCTGTGTCTCCTCTGACTCGTTACTCCTTCCCCATAGATCTATCGTTGCCCCAGATCCTTTGCAAGGAGATGCCCCAGTAAGTCTAGGGCTCCAAAGCAGCCCCCACAGCTCCAGGTCCCCCACTAGTCCAGCTCCTACTGCTGGGTGACCTCAAGCCAGTGGCTCAGCCTCTCCAAGCTTCAGGTTCCTCCTCTGAGAAACGGAGGTGACAATCCCTACTTTGCAACACTGTTCGATGGCTTAAACTCCAGCGTATACCTCCACAGCTACAGCATTGCATGAGCAGTCACTACATTCTTATTATGGCTGTTTCTGTTGCTGTCACTGTGGCAGGCTGTGGTTTCTTAAGACGGGCACTGTCTAATAGAAATACAACTCAAGCCAAGTGTGGTGGCTCATGCTTCTTATCCCAGCAATTTGGGAGGCCCAAGCCAGGAGGATTGCTTGAGCTCAGGAATTCAAGGCCAGCCTGGGCAACATAGCAAGATTTCTTCTCTATGAAAATTCAAAAAAATTGACCAGGTGCAGTGGCTCACATCTGTAATCCCAACACTTAAGGAGGCTGAGGCAGGCAGATCATCTGCGGTCGGGAGTTCGAGAGCAGCCTGACCAACATGGAGAAACCCTGTCTCTATTAAAAATACAAAATTAGTGGGTGTGGTGGCGCATGCCTGTAGTCCCAGCTACTCGTGAGGCTGAGGCAGGAGAATCGCTTGAACCTGGGAGGCAGAGGTTGCGGTGAGCTGAGATTGTGCCATTGCACTCTAGCCTGGGCAACAAGAGCAAAATTCCGTCTCAAAAAAAAAAAAAAAATCAAAAAACATAACCAGGCGTGGTGGCACATGCCTGTAATCCCAAGACTTTGGAAGGCTAAGGCAGGTGGATCACTTGAGGTCAGGAGTTCGAGATCAGCCTGACCAACATGGAGAAACCCCACCTCTACTAAAACTACAAAATTAGCAGGGCGTGGTGGCGCATGCCTGTAATCCCAGCTACTCAGGAGGCTGAGACAGGAGAATCACTTGAACTCGGGAGGCGGAGGTTGCAGTGAGCCGAGATCGTGCCACTGCACTCCAGCCTGGGTGACAGAGCGAGACTCTGTTTCAAAAAGAAGAAGAAAAAAAGAAATAAATAAATAAAACTTGAGTCACATATATAGTTTTATTTATTTATTTTTGAGATAGCATCTCACCGTGTTGCCCAGCCTGGTCACGAACTCCTGGGCTCAAGACTGCACCCACATCAGCCTCCCAAAGTGCTGGGGTTACAGACACCAGCCACTGTGCCCTGACACATATGTAATTTTGTGTTTTTTTTTTTCTATTATTTCTTTTTTTGTTTTAAGACGGGGTTTCACCATGTTGGTCAGGCTGGTCTTGAACTCCCAACCTTAGGTGATCCGCCCGCCTTGGCCTCCAAAGTGCTTGGATTACAGGCGTGAGCCACCACGCCCGGCCCTGTAATTTTGTTTTACTTTAAATAATTATTTATTTTTGAGACGGAGTCCGCTCCATGGCCCAAGTTGGAGTGCAGTGGCACAATCTTGGCTTACTGTAATCTCTGCCTCCCGGGCTCAAGCAATTCTCCTGCCTCAGCCTCCCTAACAGCCCTGATCACAAGCGCATGCCACCACGCCCAGCCAATTGTTGTGTTTTTAGTAGAAACAAGGTTTCGTCATGTTGTTCGGGCTGGTCTCGAACTCCTGACCTTGTGATCTGACTGCCTCGGCCTCCCAAAGTACTGGAATTACAGGCGTGCACCACCACACCCAGCTATTTTGTTTTCATTGTATTTTTTGAGACGGAGTCTCACTCTGTTGCCCAGGCTGGAGTGTAGTGGCTCAATTTCAGCTCACTGCAGCCTCTGCCCCCTGGGTTCCAGTAATTCTCCTGCCTCAGCCTCTGGGGTAGCTGGGATTACAGGCATTCACCATCACGCCTGGCTAATTTTTGTATTTTTAGTAGAGATGGGATTTTGCCATGTTGGACAGGCTGGTCTGGAACTCCTGACCTCAGGTGATCCACCCACTTCAGCCTCCCAAAGTGCTGGGATTACAGGCGTTAGCCCCCGCACCCAGCCAGTTTTCTTAATTTTTAAGAGAAACGGGTTTTCACCATTTGCTCAGGCTGGGTCTCAAACTCCTGGGCTCAAGTGATCCTCCCAACTCACCATCCCAAAGTGCTGGGATTCCAGGCGTGAGGCACCGCGCTTGGCCAAAACATTCTTAATCAAATATTTTGCCTTGTTTCCTTCCTGCTATGTCTCCGAAATCCACTCTGTATCTTACCTCTCCAGCACAACCTAATTTGAGCCACTATAGGAAAAAGATAGAGATTCCATATGGATGGGCAGATAATCAATAGGTTTTTTCTGCTGTGTGGATCATTTAACTGAATGAAGGCAAAGCATGAGTTGGTTGGTGTCTTCAACAATTTCTAGCTTGAGCGCCTACTGTATGCCTGGTGCTATTCGAGGTGCTGTCTGTAAATGGGACAAGCTCCTGCCTCCTGAGGCTCACAGTGAAGAGGGAGAGACCAAAATTAAACAACCACTAAGCGGGGATCACTTGAGGTCAGGGGTTCCAGACCAGCCTGGCCAACATGGCGAAACTCCATCTCTACCAAAAATACAAAAATTAGCCGGGTGTGGTGGCGGGCGCCTGTAATCCCAGCTACTCAGGAGGCTGAGGCAGGAGAATCGCCTGAAACCGGAAGGGAAAGGTTGCGGTGAGCCGAGATAGCACCACGGGACTCCAGCCTGGGTGACAAAGTGAGGCTCGGTCAAAAAAACACGCCGAAACAGATAAACAAATGGTAATGGAGAGAAGTATGAGGCAGGGAAAATGCAAGGTTTTCTGAGGACACTGGCAGGGAGCCGGGACGGGAACGCGTGATGGAAACCATGGCCGGCTTCCAGGGCAGAGATGGTGGCCTGGACAAGCTGAGTCAGAAAAAATGCTCAGAGGTCCTGGGGTTTGATAAGTGTTAGGCTGAACCTCATGGAATTGCCATTTTAACAGGCCAAACATGGCAGAAAATCAGCAATTTCATATGACCCAACGTAGGGCATGGGAGGGGCGGGGTACTGCTTTTGAGGCTCATGGGATGACCTATGAACCCCCTAACCGAGCTCTGTTTCTGGAGAGGGGGTCCGCGGCCCGCAGGAGCTCCCCCAATGAGCCTGCGACCCCTCCGCCCCCACAGCACCAAAACTTGACCCGGTGCCCAGAGAGGTTGAGTGAGTTTCTCGGGTCACACAGCTCGGAGGGACGAGGCGCTGAGCCGCTGCCAAGGGATCCCGCTGCTCCGTCTCGCTCACCGGCCGGGGTGTGTTGATTGTCCCCTCGCGGCGCCCGGAAGCGACCCTCAGTAAACAAAGCCGTGTGTGGGCGCAGCCCGAGCAGCCCCGGGCGCGCTGTCCAGCCCGAGGGAGGCGGGGGAGGAATGTTGTGAATGAACCCCGGGCCCGCCCCGAAACTCCGCATAAGGCTTGGGCCGCAGGGGTCCTCCCGCTCTGATTGGCCTCTGAAGCCCTGTGATTGACAGTGCCCCTCGCAGCGGGCTCTGGTTGGGTAAACACGAAAAGACTGGCATCACAGTCATCGAGTGAGCAGCAAGGCTTGGAGATGAGTCTGGCGGCGCAGCCAATGGCGAGGGAGGACTGCGGAGGCCGAGGAGGGGCCAATGGGGACGGGCGACGGGGGCGGGACGACGGCGGAGCTAAAGCGGAGGCCGAGGCAGCTTCATTGTTGTGAAGAGTCTTAAAGGGGCCGCATCACCCGGCCGGCCCGGTGCGGGTCGGGGGTGGGTGCGGCAGGGGTCCCGGGGCGGCCGAGCGCGGAGGACGGACGGGAAGGCGGACAAGGGGCGCGGGAGCCGGCGACGCGGAGCGGGCATCAGACCGACCCCTCCAAGAGGCCCCGCCCCGGCCCTGGCCCCGGCCCGGCCGGATGGAGCCCCCCGCGGTCAAGCGGAGCCGGGGCTGCCCCGCGGGACCCGAGGAGCGCGATGCCGGGGCCGGGGCCGCGCGTGGCCGGGGACGGCCGGAGGCGCTGCTGGACCTCAGCGCCAAGCGGGTAGCCGAGAGCTGGGCCTTCGAGCAGGTGACCGCGGGGGAAGGGGGCGGGGGCAGGGACGCAGCCCCAGCACCTTCCCCACCTGTCTTCTCCTCCTCCCCAACCCCCAGACTCCAGAGCTGCCCCCATCAGGGACATCCCCTGAGATCCCACCCCCAGGATCCTCAGCCCTGCCCCGAACACCCCCTCATCCTCCTATTTCTGTCCTTCAAACCCAATAACCCACCCCCATCCCTTCTCTGCCATCTCTGCCCCTCGGCGCCTCAGATCTCAAATCAGGACACTTCCTTCTTCTCCTACCAACCCCAGATGTCTGAGACCCGGCCCCCATGGTCCGCCTACAACCCCGTGCACCCCTCTTTTCCCACCTAATCCCCCAACGGCACCCCTCTTTTCCTATCGCATCTTTATTCGCTAGTCAGGGCACCCTATTAAGTCTTCAATCCTCTCTTCAGCCCCTGTTCGGGGACACCCTGTTTCCCTCCATCGTAGCCCCTAGAGACTCCCACGCCCCCATTCCTGCCCTCTGTAGGGTATGGATATACCCTACACCCCAAATAAATAACTCCTCCATCTCTATAGATTCCAGCTCAAGACACCCCTTTTTTCCCCATTCATTCCTGCCCTCAAGCCTCCAGATCTCACCTGTTCCTTGGGGACCCCTCTCTACTCCTCCAGGTCTCTCTCTCTCCCGGTCTCCCCTCTCCCCTCCTCTCTCTCTCTCTCTCTCTCTCTCTGTCTCTGTCTCTCTCTGTCTCTCTCGGGACTGCCCAGCTTCTGGCTTGAAGCATGGATTACTCAAGTCCCAGGGTCCCTACTCATCCCCCACCCTATCCTATCCCTTCCAGAGGTCGACAGCAGGGGCAGGGCCTCGTGGTGGTCCCTGGACAGGTGCCCCTAGAACCTCTCTTCTGTGGCTTCTGGGGGCACCGCCAGGATGTCCCAGAGCGAGGACCCTTTAAGTCCTCTTTCTCAGCTTCAGGGTGGGCCCCAGGGAGCTGGAGACAGGGCCCAGACCTGAACAGGGAGCTCACACGGGCTCTATCCGGTCCAGCTGCAGGGGGCGTTCTTTCCTGCCTGGCCTCTCTGGAGTTAGGAAGTCGGCGGGACGGATGGGTTTGGGCCAAGTGTGGATGGGCAGGCTCTGATTCACGGACCGGAAAATCCCTCCTTAGTCATCTGGCAGCTGTCCCCAAGGCCTGGGCTGGTCAGTGGTTCTCCCACTTCCCCTAGAAACCCGGGTGGGCGTGGAGGCTAAGGAGGGCCCCTGCCCCTTCATTGCGTGTGAGGCACACAGAACAATCTGAAAACCATCTCCAAGCCTCCCACAAACGTTCCCTGGCCAAGCCGAGACCTTGGACTTCTTGACCCACAGAAGCTCACGGAATCCTCCGCAACCCTTCGGGAGTTGTTGTTCTTGTTTCCACTTTGAGGAAACTGGGGCACAGAGAAGTCGAGAAACTTGCCCAAGGTCGCCCAGCCAGGGAACAGCAAGTCCAGATTGGAAGGCAGGCTCAAGCAGCTCATCGCATTGCCCAGAGCCCACAGGAGTAGCCAGGACACCCCCTCCCCTCCTGGGGTCCCTTCCCAGGGATGGGGCACGGAAGGGAAACTGAGAACGGCAAAGTCTGTTTTAGGAGTTGAAATGGCTCACAGCTCTGGGATCCTGAACAACTGAATTCATCTCACCTCTGAGTCTCAGATTCTCTCAGATTCTCAAAACAGGGTCATGATTTAGTATCAATTCACCATCAGGGGTGTCCAAGCTTTTAGCTTCTCTGGGCCACATTGGAAGAAGAACTGTCTTGGGCCACGTGTAAAATACACTAACAATAGCTGATGAGCTTTAAAATTTTGTTTTCTTTTTTGTTCTTGAGGAGTCTTGCTCTGTTGACCAGGCTGCAGTCTGCCTCCTGGGTTCAAGCGATTCTCCTGCCTCAGCCTCCCAAGTAGCTGGGATTACAGGCACCCGCCACCACACCTGGCTAATTTTTGGTATTTTTAATAGAGATGGGGTTTCACCATGTTGACCAGGCTGGTCTGAAACTCCTGACCTCATGATCCGCCTGCCTCAGCCTCCCAAAGTGCTGGGATTACAGGCATGAGCCACCACGCCTGGCCAAGAAAATGTTATAAATTTTTTTTTTTTTTTTTTGAGACAGAATCTCAGTCCGTTGCCCAAGCTGCAGTGCAGCAGCACGATCTCGGCTCACTGCAGCCTCCACCTCTTGGGTTCATGTGATTCTCCCGCCTCAGCCTCCTGAGGAGCTAGGATTACAGGTGTGGGCTGCCATCCCTGGCTAATTTTTGTATTTTTAGTAGAGACAGGGTTTCACCATGTTGGCCGGGCTAGTCTCAAACTCCTGACCTCAAGTGATCCACCCACCTCAGCCTCCCACAGAGCTGGGATTACAGGTGTGAGCCACTGCACCTGGCCGTATCTGTTTTAAGAAAGTTTACAAATTTGTGTTGGGCTGCATTCAAAGGCATCCTGGGCCAGGGCCATGGGGCATGGGTTGGACAAGCTCACACTAGGTGGCTGTGAGAATGTGGAAGTCACATGCATAAGCGTTCAGCATAGTGTGGCTTCCTTTTCTTTTCTTTTTTTTTTTAGAGATGGGGTTTCACCATGTTAGCCAGGATGGTCTCCATCTCCTGACCTCAGGTGATCCGTCCGCCTCGTTCTCCCAAAGTGCTGGGATTACAGGCGTAAGCCACCACACCTGGCCTTCTTTCCTTTTTTTTTTTTTTTTTTTTTTTTGAGACCGGGTCTTGCTCAGTCTCCCAGGCTAGAGCTCAGTGGCACAATCACAACTCACTTCGGCCTCAAACTCCTCCGCTTAAGCTATCCTGCCTCAGCCTCTTGAGTAGCTGGGATTCCAGGCATGCACCACCATACCTGGCAATTTTTTTTTTTGAGATGGAATCTCACTCTGTCACCCAAGTTGGAGTACAGTGATACGATCTTGCCTCACTGCAACATCTGCCTCCCAAGTTCAAGCAATTCTTCTGCCTCAGCCTCCTGAGTAGCTGGGATTACAGGTGTGCACCACCATGCCCGGCTAATTTTTGTAGATGGGGTTTCACCATGTTGGTCAGGCTGATCTCAAACTCCTGACCTCATGATCTGCCCACCTTGGCTTCCCAAAGTGCTGGGATTATAGGTGTAAGCCACCGTGGCCGGTCACCTGGCTAATATTTAAGTGTGTGTGTGTGTGTGTGTGTGTGTGTGTGTGTGTGTGTGTGTGTGTGTGTGTGTGTGTGTGTGTGTGTGTGTGTGTGGGGGTGTGTGTGTGTGTGTGTGTGGGGGGGTG
>CAUYQU010055005.1:0-10656 GCA_963574635.1 Cheracebus regulus
CTTCCACAATGGTTGACCTAATTTACACTCCCACCAACAGTGTAAAAGCATTCCTATTTCTCCACATCCTCTCCAGCATCTGTTGTTTCCTGACTTTTTAATGATCTCCATTCTAACTGGCATGAGATGGTTATCTCAATGTGGTTTTGATTTGCATTACTCTAATGACCAGAGATGATGAGATTTTTTTCATATGTTTCTTGGCTGCATAAATGTCTTCTTTTGAGAAGGGTCTGTTCATATCCTTCACCCACTTTCTGATGGGGTTTTTTTTTTCTTGTAAATTTGTTTAAGTTCTTTGGAACCATAAAAACCCTAGAAGAAAACCTAGGCAATACCATTCAGGACACAGGCATGGGCAAAGACTTAATGACCAAAACACCAAAGGCAATGGCAACAAAAGCCAAAATTGACAAATGAGATCTAATTAAACTAAAGAGCTTCTGTAAAGCAAATGAAACTATCATCCGAGTGAGCAGACAACCTACAGAATGGGAGAAAAATTTTGCAATCTATCATCTGACAAAGGGATAAATACATTTTTCGACAATAAGTGAAAAATATCTGATATTTTTGGAGAAACCTAATTTTGCTACCAGCTGACCCTCATTAAATAAGATCCTAAGGATACACAGTTCAAATGAAGGAAAATGGGTCCAGAAGAAGGGTTTGACTTAAGAATGAAGAGCAGATAAATATGTAATTAAATCTAAATTGACATTTTATGCAATTTCTTGAGGAGTTAAAAATTGTAACATTACACAACAAATACAGGTCAGAAGGGTAAAGGAGTTAAAGTGATCTAATATCCTTGCATTGTTATACATGTTGTATTTCCTAATCATTAAAATAATACAGTGTATTACTTAGTGAATTATCTTAAAAATCTCTTCAAAAAAAGGTGTGCATGGTGAGAAAAAGAACAGATATACCATACAGTATACACAAAATAAAGTATAAGATTTAAACCCAGATATTTCAATTATTACCATAAATGTAATTAGACTAAACATTCTGACTGAAAGACAAAAGGTATTAGGCCTGGATTTTAAAGAATACAACTATATATAGTTTATAAAAGACATCTATATAAAGATACGAAAGGGTTGAAACTAGAATAACAGTTTAAAAACAGACCAGAATAATATTAAATAGAAAATGATATGGTTATATTAAAATAAGACAAAACAAGTTTTAAAGCAAAAAGCATTAGTAGAAATAAAGGGGTTAACTTCATAAGAATAAAACATCCAGTCTGTCAGGAAGATATAACATTTTTGATATTGTATATGTACCTAATAACAAAGCCTCAATTGTATACAAAATAAAAACTGAACTATAGGAAGAAATACACAATAATCATAAAGAAAAACCACACTTCTGTCAATAATTACAGAAAAGCAACACAGAAAAATCAGAAAGAATGAGTTTCACACAATAAAGTTGACCTTATGGTCACATAGAAAATATTGCACACAACTGCAGAATATACACATTTTAAGAAGACATGACCATTTACAAAAAGTGATACTATACTGGACCATAAAGCAGCCTCCTCATATTTAAAGGGCTGATATCCAGAGGATGATTTCTGACCATAGCATATTTAAACTAGTAATCAACCACAAAAGGACAAATTAGAAAAATGTTTATAAACTGAGAAACTTCTAAATAATCTATGAATCAAACAAGAAAGCAAAATATAAATTAGAAAACATTTTTTAACTGAACAATAATAGAACTACTACACAGCAAAACTTACGAGATCCACCTAAAGACTAGAAATAATCTAAGCTTGCACACATCAGGAACTTGGGGAAAGAACAAAATAAACCCAAAGAAAGTAGAATTAAGGAAACAGTAAAAATAAGACCGAAATAAACAAAATACTAAAAAATGTTTATAACAGAAACAAGAAAGCCAAACTTGGTTCTTTGAACAAACTATTCAAAATGGCAAATATCTGTCTCTTTAGATCCTTAAAAAAGATAGAAATACATATTTGGAGTGTAAAAGGACATATCACTACAGATGTCAACATCAAAAGGACAAAAAAATTATGAAGAATTTATGTCAAAAATGAAACTTTATATGACAACAAAATAGTCAATAAAGAATAAAAAATGAAAATTCTACTATAAATACATTTCAGTCTTTTGTTGGAGTGGTGAAAGTTGAAACAAAGTATTAAGATTAAAAAATTGGTCAAAATTTACAAAACAAGTGTTACATATAAACAAGTATATATCAAGTTAAAAATTAAACTTTTGAATAATTTTATGACTTGTAGTCTTTATAATTCTTTAATTATTAAAGCTTAAACTGCACGAAGATTTTTGGGATAAATATATATTACATTAACATATGCTATAAAGTCCAACATATAGTATCATCAGTTTACTTTTAAAAGTTCTATGCCTTTTAAATAAATTCAGAGAATAAAATTAAGTCTTTGATATTTGCTTATATATTAATTATTTTCCATAATCATCTTTCTTTCTCATAGGTCTGCATTACCGTCTGGTTTCACTTAACATCAGGATTGGAAGAACTTCCTTTAGTACTTCTTGTTCAAGATAGCTAGTGACAAATCTCAGCTTTTACTTTTTGACAGTTTCTGCATTTCTTCATTTTGATTGATATTTTCACTAGATATAGAATTCCAGCTTGACTTCTTTTTCTCTTTCAGACTTCAGTGTTGTTCCTTTTAATGGGAAGTTAGTTATTAGTTATATTATTGTTCCCTGTATTTTCCCCCTTCTCGCTGCTTTCAGGATTTTCTCTTTTCGCTTTAGATTTCAGCAGTTTATGATGTGCCTAGGTATAGTTTTCTTTGTATTTATTCTGCTTGGAGTTTGTTGATATTCTTGGAACTGAATATAATATGACCTCTTCTTGGAAATTTTTGGCCTTCCTTTTTTCCATCCTATTCTCTCAACTCTCTTTCTGGGACTCCAATTACATGTATGTTGGGGTATCTGATCTTGAACCTCAGATTTCCTTAGGTCCCTGTCCATTTTCATTTTAATTATTTTTTATGCTCTTCTTCACATTGGATAATTTCTTTTGATCTGTTTTTAAAGTCCATAGACTCCTCCATTGTCTCCAAATCTGCTATTAAGCCTACCCAGAAACTTTTCATTTATTTCACTTTACAACTCTAGAACTTCTATTTAAATAGTTTCTTTCTGCAGAAATTCCTTCTCTGTTCCTCAATGATGAGTAAATCTCACAGTTCTTGAACATATTCATAATAGCTGGTTTAAATTCCTTGTCTGCTAACTGCAATGTCTGGGACATCTCAATGTCAGTTTCTACCGGCTACTTTTTTCCATGAGTATATGTCACATTTTCCTGGGTTTTGTTTTGCATGTCTAGTGATTTTTGGTTGAACAGTAAACATTATCAATATGTTTTAGAGATTCTGGATTCTGTCATGCTCTTCTCAAGAGTGGTTTGTTTTAGACAGCAGTTAAAACTGTCTGGACTTAAACTCCCAACTGTCTCTCCTGCAGTCTGCAGCAACAGAAATCTCTGTCCAGTCACCTCAAATGCCAGCTGTTGATTTTTCAATAGGGCTACTGAGTTCTCCCCAGTGCTTAGAAGGTTCAGTAGTCACCTAAGGATTTGGGCAGATCATATATACTGATTTGGGAACTCATCCATGCTGTGACTTCCTACCTTCAAGTATTTCCACCCTAAATTCTAGCTGTTCTGCCATTTCCAAACAATGTCTTATAATTCTATAAGACAGAAAGATTGCAGATTGAGGAGTACCCTCAGAAAAGAAGCTTGAAAAGTCCTATTGCCATTTAACTTCTGCTTTTTTTGCCTGCTTCTAATTTTGCTAATGAGCGTAATAGTCTGTTGCTATTATGCTATTACAAAATGCATTATTTTTGAAATCAGAAAAAAAGACAAAATGAGATACATTCATTTAGTTAAAAACCTATTATTGAGCAATTATCATGCACCAAGCCATTGCTCTGGGTACTGGAGATTCAGTGGCGAGCAAGTCAATTTCTCTGATTTCAGGGACTCAAACTCTCATGCATAAACAAACAAGACAATACCAGATAATGATAAGCATTAAAAAGACACAACAAGGTTACAATGAATGACTTAAGTGAAGGGTGCATTTTTAATTGTCAGGTCAAAGTCCTTTTTGAGGAAATAACATTTGGTCTTAAATTAGAATGACAAGAAGGACAATCATGAGATTACTGTGAATAAGCTATTCCAGTTATCAAAATGTGCAAAAGCCCTAAGGCCAGAAGGAGTTTAGAAAGGAAGAAAGCAAGCCTGGGTGCAGAGATTCATGACTGTAATCCAGCACTCTGGGAGGCTGAGGCAAGCAGATCACTTGAGGCCGGGAGTTTGAGGCCATCCTGGCCAACATGATGAAACCCCGCCTCTACTAAAAATACAAAATAAGCCAAGTGTGAGGCACATTCTTGTAATTACAGCTACTCAAGAGGCTGAGGCAAGAGAATTGCTTGAACCTGGGAGGCAGAGGTTGCAGTGAGCCGAGATTACGCCACTGCACTCCAGCCTCCTGGGCAACGAAGCCAGACTCTGTCAGAAAAAAAAAGAGAACAAAAAATGAAAGCTATCTAGCTGATATGAAAGTAATGAACACTGGCTACAATTGAGTCATAAATTGAGTCCTGTGCTTCCTGATGGCAAAATAGTAAAAAGAAATTTATTCAGGGCTAAAATGCACCCAAGAAAACAATCTTGAATACCGACCTGCACAAAAAACGTATTTTGCATACATTGTTTCCAATAGTCAAAAATTAGAAGCAGTTTGAATGTCAAACAATAAAGAAATGGTTAAGCAGGCTATGATGCATATTCACCTAACAGATTACACTATGAATCCATTAAAATTAACAGCTTAATAACATATAAAAGTACTTACCCTATAATGCTAAGCAAAAAAGCAGAATACAAAATATTATGATTACGATTTTAAGTAATGCTGAAAACCATACAAAAAAAACCCTTGCTCTGAACATCCAATAAAATTAACTGTAAGAAACATACACCAAGTTTCTAAACTGTTTATGTTTGAGTAGTAGAATTATAGGTAATTTTTTCTTTTTCTTCTTTACAGAATTTTTCAGATAAAAAGTATTTTTAAAATAATCTATTTATATGTGAGCAACTGATGAGTTATTTAGATTAGGCAGACAAATATGGCATAATAAATGTGTAAGTATGCACTAGTAAGAGTTCTGAAGGAAAAATACAAAGTTAAGTACATAAGATAATTGTAACTACATAAATAAATGCACCTACATACATGAAAATGCCTCCTGCTCCATTCCACCTCAAACCTCTGCCATGATGTTGCTAGAGAATTATCTTGAAAACATGTATCTGCTACAGAATTATCTTGAAAATATGTATCTGTCCATTTACATCCTTTAGTTGCTCCCCAGCCTCTAAAGGACAACAACATTCAGACTTCTGAACATGGGTCTTCATATTAGGCTCCTACTTCTTTGGTATTTTCCATATATATATATAAATTATTAATATACTTTAAGTTCTGGGGTACATGTGCAGATCTTGCAGGATTGTTACATTGGTATACACATGCCATGGTGGTTTGCTGCCTCCATCCCCTCTGTCACCTACATTAGGTATTTCTCCCAATGTTATCCCTCTCCAATCTCCCTACCCGCCGCTCTCCCTCCCCTAGCCCCCCACCTCCCAACAGACCCCAGTGTGTGATGTTCCCCTCCCTGTGTCCATGTGTTCTCATTGTTCAACACCCCCCTATGAGTGAGAACATGTGGCGTGTGGTTTTCTGTTCTTGAGTCAGTTTGCTGAGAATGATGGTTTCCAGATTCATCCATAACCCTGCAAAGGACATGAACTCATCATTTTTTATGGCTGCATAGTATTCCATGGTGTATATATGCCACATTTTCTTTATCCAGTCTATCACTGATAGTCTGTCACTGATAGACTGGACATTTTCTACCATGTACCCAAGCTAGCTTATCCTACATTCTGTAGCCAAACAGAACTGCTTAAAGTTTCTTCCATTTGAAATGTTTCATGCTACTCTCCCTTTGCTTGGAATGCCTTTCTTTTTTCATCCAGTTACATTCCTAATCTTCCTTCAAAGTGCCACTCAAATGCCTCCCTGATTGCCTTGGACAGAAACGAGCAATCTTCCTTTATCATAAACTCTTGAAACCTCTACTATAACAAATTTTACATGGCATAACAATTTTTGTCTACATGTCTATCTTCCATACTCTATACACTGACTTCTTTGAGGGCTGGTTCTATGTTTTATCTTTGTATCCCGAGCATGTAAAACTGTTCTTGGCACATAATAGGCACCCAAGTGTTTGCTGATTAAATGAGAGACAAGCAAACATACCTCTACTGGTCTCACCCAAGCCAAAGAACAAGGGATAGCCTGAGCTGGAAGCTTTGTGTAGCAGCACCTGCAATAGACAATCCAATATATACGTTCAATCTTCCTGCTATGTAAATGTACCTCTCAGCATGACCCAAAGAATCGCTTTCTTAGTAACAGACTAAAATGTAGTCTGGTCCATTCAAAATTCAGTGTCATGTAAAAGACAATGTAAGAGTTACAATCCATCTGTGAAACTAAATGACCCAGTTGTTAAGTATGCACTAAAAAGAAAGAAGGATTGGATGGAGGAAGGCAAGGGAAAAAAAGACCACAACCCCACAGAGCTTCAACACTGTGATTCAAAATTTAATTCATCCATTGTTCTAATTCAATTCAACTCACTTGAGGAACCTCAGGGAGGACTTCTGAACAGTTCCAACATTTCCAAAATCTGGGTAGAACACTTCAACGTCCTGTTTTCCAAGGACTCGATGGATAATGACCCGATACCACCACTTATCCTCAGAAATCTTCACACAACAGAGATGTCCCGGCTGAATAAAACATTCTGGCATGACATATCGATCGGAAACCAGCTGATTAGAATAACAGCGCCTGTAGAATTCCATAATACAGAGAAATCAATAGGGGAAGAAAAAATTAAAGATAATTTTTATCAATGTATCAAGCCAGAAAGTCTTGGTGAAAAGCAAAGGAAAAAATTTTGACTGTCATATTGTCAATGTTCATTAATACCAATTGTTTTTTTTCTTATCTGAATCCCTTCTCTTCATCAACAAACTTCTTCAAAGAGAAAGTTATACACTCATTTTCTGATCTCACATTCTCTGCTAGATGGAATGTATTCTGACTTCATTCCCCAGCACCTCCTAGGATGAATTAGTTTTAAGACATCAATGACCTGGTAATTCCCAAATCCAGCAGCCTCTCTCCTCAGTCTTCAATATACATCATCTTGCTGCAGTGTTACCCTGTCCTCTTTCAAGCCCTTTCCTGGTTTCTAAGACATGATTCTCTACTTGTCAATAGCTACTTTTTTTTATTGGCTCTGTATTGCCTTAAATGTTGAGGTTCACTGGGGTCTTATCTTTAGGAAGTATAACATAAGTTTAGGCACCAATAATCTGGGTCCAAATCCTGACTCCATCATTTACTAGCTGCGTGGCAATCTTTCTGTGCTTCAGTTTCCTTGCTGAAGATGAGGATGATAAAAATAAAACATTTGTTAAAACATCTGAGCGTTTAGGACAGTGTACAAATATAGTAAGCACTCAAATATTAGCTATTTATTATTCTTGCTATATACTGTCTCACCCATTTTCATGTCTTATACCACACTACTGATAAATTGTTAATTCTCAATCCATCTCTAGAAGACCCTGCATCCTTTGTGCACTTCAAAACTCGAATATTTCCAACTATATGAAAGACATGCTAGTTGTTCCTCAACACCCATTTTCCTCTTTCTCTTTCCTGTAGTAATAGATTCCTCCAAATTTTAATGGGGTAAATGGCTATTCACGTTTCCCAAGCTCCCCTGTACCTAACTGTGGCTACGTGAATACTAAATTCTGGCCAATGGGATATGAGAAAAAGTATACACAGTTAAAATGAGTACATTTAATGTGTATTTTACCCACAGTTTTAAGAGTGAAAATTCCGGGTTGTGTCTTTTAATAAAACAGGTGTCTCCCAGCCCCCATTTCTGTTTCCCATTCCCACTAGCTGGAAGGAGGACCCGGACCCAAGACCACATGAACAAAGACAACACACTATTCTGGAGCAGCAAGATTCTACACCTGTGTCTCTCTCAACACAGAGCTATTGTATCAGCATGCATTGTGTATATTTGGACTAGTACGGGAAGAAGAAATAAACTTTTATCTTCTTTAAGCTACTACAGTAGAGTTATATCTAACAGTGGCTGAACCTAATTCTAACTAATACCATCTATTCAACATTGCCAATGACTCTCACAGTCACTTGGAGACGTTACAGATAAACCTCTATTAAGAAGTTTTCACCTCAGCTCAAACCTAGTCTCTAAAGCAAACAGTTTTCATCGTCTCCTTCTCTTTCTTCTCAACTCCCTTCTTGTCACCTGACAATTTTCATTTTCCTAATTTCTCTCTTCCTTTCAATTCTCACTCTCATCAAAGCTAGTCCACTAACAGTTCTTCGTTTCTTCACTCCATCTTCTACTCTGCAAGTAGGGGTATCCTCCTAAAATACAAACTGTTGATGTCCTTCCTTTCTTAAAACCATCAGTGCTTCCCCACTGCCTATAGAATACAAGAAAACATCTTCCCATGGTATTCAGAATCTAGCTTTTTCATAGTCTTCCAGCATCACATCCAGTCACTGTCTCCCCCTCTTCCTGACTCCTGCAACCTCACCTGGTGCTAACATTACTTACTTATGGTTGTTCCCAGGGTGTAGCACTTATTCCTTTGTTAATGTGGGCCTTTGTTCCAGCAACTGGACCTGAATATACCCACTCACAACCTCCTTGACTGGCAAATGCTTGTCTTTTGAGGCCTAGCTCAATTGTCTCTTTTGAGAAGCTTTCCTCAACCTTGCCCAGGCAGAACAACTCCCTTTAACAATATCCCATGTATCTCCTATCTTCTTAGCTAATCATGGTATTCACAAAGGCAAAGACCATGTCTTACTTATCCTTGCAGTGCAAGTGCCTCAACATTCTGACACCAAACACAATACGGTATTTTTTTTTTTAAGTATATTTTTTACATTTACAGTTGTTGTTTTTTTTCCAGTCAGCCGGTTGTCCAGGCTGAAGTGTGGTAGCACAATCGTAGCTCAATGCAGCCTCGACCCTCCTGGGCAGCTGGGACTATACGCATGCACCATCATGCCCAGATAGTTTTTAAATTTTCTGTAGATACAGGGTCTCACTATGTTGTCCAGACTCATCATGAACTTCTGGGCTCAAGTAATCCTCTCACCTTGGCTTCCCAAAGTGCTAGGTTTACAGGCATGAACCACACTGTACCCAGTCTATAGTATTAATAATAATAGCAGCCAATATTTAGGCTAGGCTCTAGGTATTTTAATTTTCACAACTCTGTGAAGTAGGTACTACTATCTCATTCTGGAGATAAGACAACTAGGCCCAGAGAAGTAAACTAACTTCAAGGTCACAGAGCCAGTGAGTGTGCTTTTAAAACATGTACAAACATCTCATAGGCATACTGAAATGGAATATATAATATTTTTACGAAGTGTTTATGCTACTTACATTATGCCAGGCATTATGGATAGATGAAGATGTAATGTTGTCAAATTAAAAACATGGAATGTTTTTTTGAAATACAAAATAAAATATTCTTCTGTGACAACAATATATCAATCAGACATTGTTGTTGACGAATAAATCTAAAGTGGCTGAAAATGTCCACACTGAATATGGTGTCCTTTGCTAACAAAGGACGATTTTTTTTTGTTTTTACAAAGGACAGTTTTTAGGAGAGAAAAGAGATAATGTAAGTTAGCAGTTCTCAAAGTGTAAAATCACAAACATGATTTTTACCTGAAGATGAACTAGCCACTTCTTTGATATCATTTTTGCTTGAAAAAACCACTAGCAAGCTATGTTTATTCAGACTTGGGTATCTGACACACTTTTCAAAAATGAAGCAAGCTTGTCACTTCAAGCAAAAAAAATCACAGTACACATTGTCAATGATAAAGATCAATCTTGCAAGTAAAAGGATTTTGGAAATGTTGCATCCACCACTGTGAACTTGACAGCTTCCCAATACTAAATACTTTTCTGATGAGATCAATGATAATATATATATATATATTTTTTTTTTAGAAAAAGAAGAGGAGAAAGAAAAAAAGAAACAGCAAAAGAAAGGGACAAAAAAAAAATGAAAGAAAGAAAGAGGACGAGAAAGAGGGAGAGAGATTGGGATTCTTGTTTTATTGCCCAGGCTAGAATGCAGTCTAAAAATGGGTATTAAAAACCTCTTTTATGCCAATAATTGTGATTAACAATGGAGATAGCAAGGAATAGGGGATGAAAATAACAAATAAGCAGCCAACCAATATTTTATTTAAACCTGTGAAATGCTATGCAAGTGCTAAGCAGTGATTTACTTCCAATTATGTGGTCACTTTTAAAATAGGTATAATGTGATACTGAGAAAAATGTATGTTTTGTGGATTTGGGGAGGAGACTTCTGTAAATATTTGTTAAGTCTAGTTGTTCCAGGTCTGAGTTCAAGTCC
>CAUYQU010055006.1:0-49246 GCA_963574635.1 Cheracebus regulus
ACCATTCCTATTCAACATAATATTGGAAGTTCTGGCCAGAGAAATCAGGCAAGAAAAAGAAATAAAGGATATTGAATTAGGAAAAGAGGAAGTCAAATTGTCTCTGTTTGTAGACGACAGGATTGTATATTTAGAAGGCCCCATTGTCTCAGCCCAAAATCTCCTTAAGATGATAAACAACTACAGCAAAGTCTCAGGATACAAAATCAATGTGCAAAAATCACAAGCATTCTTATACACCAATAACAGACAGAGAGCCAAATCGTGAGCAAACTGACATTCACAGTCACCACAAAGAGAATAAAATACGTAGGAATACAACTAACAAAGGATGGAAAAGACCCCTTCAAGGAGAAATACAAACCACTGCTCAAGGAAATAAGAGAGGACACAAACAGATGGAAAAACATTCCATGCTCATGCTTAGGAAGAATCAATATTGTGAAAATGGCCATGCTGCCAAAGTAATTTATAGATTCAGTGCTATCCCCAACAAGCTATGATTGTCCTTCTTCACAGAACTGGGAAAAAACCACCTTAAACTTCATATGGAACCAAAAAAGAGCCCACATAGCCATGAAAATTCTAAGCAAAAGGAACAAATCTGAAGATATCATGCTGCCTGACTTCAAACTATACTGCAAGCCTGCAGTAATCAAAACAGCATGGTACTGGTACCAAAACAGATATGTTGACCAATGGAACCGAACAGAGGTCTTGGAAGCAATGCCACACATCTACAACCATCTGATCTTTGACAAACTGGATAAAACAAGCAATGGGGAAAGGATTCCCTGTTTAATAAATGGTATTGGGAAAATGGGATAGCCATGTGCAGAAAGCTGAAACTGGACCCCTTCCTTACACCTTATACAAAAATTAACTCCAGATGGATTAAAGATTTAAAAATAAGAACTAACACTATATAACCCTAGAAGAAAACCTAAGCAACACTATTCAGGACATCGGCATAGGCAAGGACTTCATGACTAAAACAGCAAGAGCAATGGCAACAAAAGCCAAAATATAGAAATGGGATCTAATTAAACTTAGGAGCTTCTGCATAGCAAAACAAACAATCATTAGAGTGAACCAGTAACCAACAGAATGGGAAAAAAATTTTGCAATCTACTCATCTGACAAAGGGCTAATATCCAGAATCTACAAGAACTAAAACAAATATACAAGAAAAAAAAAACCATCAAAAATCGGGCAAAAGATATGAACAGACACTTTTCAAAAGAAGACATTTATGTGGCCAACAAATATATGAAAAAGTTCTCATCATCACTGGTCATTAGAGAAATGCAAATCAAAACCTCATTGAGATACCATCTCAGGGCAGTTAGAATGGTGATCATTAAAAAAATCTGGAGACATTTATCCACAAGAGGATGTGGATAAATAGGAACGCTTTTACACTGTTGGGGAGAGTGTAAATTAGTTCAACCATTGTTGAAGACAGTGTGGCAATTCCTCAAGAATCTAGAAATAGATATACCATTTGACCCTACAATCCCATTTCTGGGTATATACCCAAAGGATTATTAATCAATCTTTTATAAAGACACATGCACCAGTATATTCATTGTGGCACTGTTTACAATAGCAAAGACTTGGAACCAACCCAAATGCCTATCAAAGATAGACTACATAAAGAAAATGTGGCACATATACACCATGGAATACTATGCAGCCATAAAAAAGGATGAGTTCATGTCCTTTGCAGGGACATGGATAAATCTGGAAACCACCATTCTCAGCAGACTGACAGAAGAACAGAAAACCAAACACCACACGTTCTCACTCATAAGGGGGCATTGAACAATGAGAACACATGAACACAGAAAGGGGAACATCACACACTTGGATCTGTTGGGCAGTTGGGAGCTAAGGGAGGGATAGCAGTGGGTGAGGATATTGGGGAGGAATAACTTTAGGAGAAATACCTAATGTAGGTGATGAGGGGATGGAGGCAGCAAACCACCATGGCATGCATTTACCTATGCAACAGTCCTGCAAGCTCTGCACATGTACCCCAGAACTTAAAGTAAAATAAAAATATAAATAAATAAATTTAAAGAAAGTAATGGCAAAAACCATAATTACTTTTGCAGCAACCTAATGTAAAACTTCATTTTTGTTTCTTTTTCATATTGATGAACGTTTATTTGTTTATTTTTATTTGGATATTGGGTTGACCCCCGTTACACATACAAAATCAAAATACCATGTTCTCCTTGGCCTTTTACAAAAATAGACCTTGATTTTAAAAACAATTTCAGATATATAGAAAAAATTGTGACGATACTACAGTGAATTCTCATTTACCTCTACCATGTTTTCCCATTATGAACATCTTATGTTAGTGTGGTAGATTTGTTACAGTAAATGAATATATATAAATACTAATTATTTTTTGTTGATTTCCTGTATGATTTGTCTCTGTGTCCCCATCCAAATCTCACCTTGAATTGTAATATTCCACATGTGTCATGGGAGGGACCTGGTGGGAGATAATTAAATCATGGGGGTTGGTTTTTTTCCCCATGCTGTTATAGAGTTTGTGACTAAGTCTCATGAGATCTGATGGTTTTATAAAGGGGAGTTCCCCTGCACACACTCTCTTGCTCGCCGCCATGTAAGACATAACTTTGTTCATCCTTTGCTTCTGCCGTGATTGTGAGGACTCGAGAGTCATGTGGAACTGTGAATCCATTAGACCTCTTTCTTGCATAAATGACCCAGTCTTGGGTATGTCTTTATTGGCAGCATGAGAAAGGACCAATACAATATTAATAGATGCTGATATAAATTATTTTTAACATAATTTATTCAGATTTTTTTTGTTTTTACCTCATGTCCCTTTTGTCTTCCTGTAGCCTATCCTGGATACCACATTACATTTATTCATTATGGCTCCTTGGGTTCCACTTAGCTGTAACGTTTTCTCAGACTTCTTTTGTTTTTGAATACCTTGTCAACTTTGAGTAATACTAGCGGGAATACTGATGTTTTCCTAAGTACTGCACTGACGTTCTAGGTTTTAGTGAGGAAGATCACAGAGGTCAAGTGCTATGAATGGTATCAAGTATACATATTATCAACACGACTTCACACTGTTGACGTTGACCTTGATCACTGGGCTGAGATAGTGTTGTCAGATTACTCCACTGTAACATCACTAACTTTTCACCATTTCCATACTATACTGTTTGGGAGGAAGTCACTATCACAGTTCACACTTAAGGAGCTGGGAGTTACTGTCTACCGGCTGGAGGGTGGAATATCTACATAAATTAATTGGAATTCTTTTTTGTTGTCATTGAGACAGAGACTTGCTCTGTGGCCCAGGCTGGAGTGCAGTAGTGAAATCATGGCCCACTACAATGACCACCTCCTGGGTTCAAATGATTCTCCTGTCTCAGTCTCCTGAGTAGCTGGGATTACAGACATGTGCCACCATGCCCAGCTAATTTTTGTATTTTTAGTAGAGATAGGGTGTCACCATGTTGGCAAGGCTGGTCTCTCACTCTTGACCTCAAGTGATCCACACACCTCAATCCCAAAGTGCTGGGATTAAAGGTGTGAGCCACCGTGTCTGTTCGGAATTCTTTTGTTTGGGTCATCTATTTCTTCTATCCCATTTATTTATAGCAATATAGGTTTATGGATATTCATTTTATACTTTGGGTTGCCATCCAATATGACTTCACTTTGTTGCTTAAATTGTTTCAGCTTGGGCCATTGGCTTCTGTGTCCCTCTGAAATTTTCTATCAGTATTAGATTGTTTTTTTAAGCACTTCTTACATTCTGGAACTATATGATTCTCCAAGCTTATCTTGTATATTTTCTGCTTCAGCCCTAAGCAACCAGTTATTCAAGAAGCTCTGACTCTTCTTTTCACTGGGGGACAGAATAGAAGCCAAGACCTGAGTGCTAAGTGTGATCATTATTATTGGGGTGCCCTTGCTTCTAGAGCTTCTCAGCTGACAAAGTAAATATATGTGTGTATACTAACTTGTACATATGCACTTATCTATAAATATTCTATATGTAAACTTCTGTCTCTATATTAAGCTAAGCATAAGTTCATTTTGATGTTTATAGGTCTAATCTATTACCATCTGGTTATTCTACCCTATTCCCCTTGTTTCTTCTGTAAAATCCTACTCCAAAGTGAGAAACATGGCTTCCGCCTTCCTCTAACCATTCCCAAAATTATTAAATTCTGTTACAGGCATGTAGCTGAACAAAATTTTTAACCCGTATTGCTGTAGGAAAGACACTTTATCAGCTAGAGTAGAGAGTTTATGTGCAGTTCCTCTTCCTTTAAAACTTGACTCCACTCATTTCTAAATTACTGTTAGCCACTTTTTTCCTAACCTCCTTCTGTGAGGTGGTAGTGTACATTTGTGATAGAGTTATATTCTTTAGGCATAGCCTGCATTCCATCCTGTGATAAATACATATTGCAAACTCTAAGGAAACCTTTTAAAAAGACTAAAGAGAAGGTTAAAGATGCAGTGATGCAGGAAATCAGTAAGGATATAAAATCAGTAAGTTGACCTGAACAGCACTATCAATCAGTTTGTTCTAATTGACATGTATAGACTGTTCCATCCAACAGCAGCAGTGTACACATTCTTCTCAAATTCACAGGGAACATTCATCAAGCAGACAATATTCTGGGACATAAAACTTATCTTAACAAATTCAGAAGGATGGCAATCACTTTTAGGAACTTTTCCAGAGAGTATAAAGAAAGGACAAACAAATGAAATACAGAAATAATAGAAAAAATAAAATAAAAAGAAGATGTTATAATGTTAATGTCCATAAAATAGAAATACAAGAAGCATTACAAAATAAGTATAAAAAGTATTTGAAGAATGTTGTATTCAAATATATCTTATAATTTTTGAAATGATACACACATCAACTCAAATTTGAGGGTTTCATAAAGGTAAACAGAATAAAGGCAAAAAATCCGATTGCTACATTATTACAAATTTTAGCACATAAAAGGCAAAGAGAACAAAACAAAATATTCCAGGAAAGAGAAAAAAACAAGTATTCAGTTGTTATATTTCTCACCAGTTATGCTGGATACATGAAGATAATATATTACT
This sequence comes from Cheracebus regulus, assembly GCA_963574635.1. Classification (NCBI taxonomy): domain Eukaryota; kingdom Metazoa; phylum Chordata; class Mammalia; order Primates; family Pitheciidae; genus Cheracebus; species Cheracebus regulus. The sequence goes on from CAUYQU010055006.1 coordinate 5,134, forward strand.
AAAGAAAAAGTGGTTTAAACCTGGGATTTTACATTTTATTAAAATACTATTTAAATGTGAAAATGAAACAAATTTATTTTTAGTTTGACCACTTAAGATGTGCTTTGAAAATACCACTGAAGATGGGACATCCATAAAATGGAACACTATTCAGCAATAAAAACTAGTGAGTTACCAAGCCACAAGAAACATGGAGGAACCTTAAACATACATTCTTAAGTGACAGAAGCCAGTCTGAAAAAGCTGTGTGGTTGCAGCTCCATGACCTTCTGGAAAAGGGAAGACCATAGAGAAAATAAAAAAGATCAGTGGTTGTCAAGGATTCAGGCACTGGGTGAGGATATGGAGGGCTATGGATGGGGAGGGCAATGGGTAGAACACAGGGCATATTGACCGCAGTGAAACTATTTTGTATGAGGCTGTTATGGTGGATACATGACATCATGCATTCGTGAAAACTCATAAAACTGCGCAACATCAAGACTGAAATCTTATGTAAACTATGAACTTTAGTTAGTAATAATGTATCATTGTTGTTTCAGCACTTGTCACAAGTGAACCACACTAATGCAAGACGTGAATAGGGAAAAACTGGTGGGGGGTGGGTAGACAGGGGCAAGGTACAGAAGGAGTACATGAGAACTCTGTACTTTTGGCTCAACTTTCCTATAAACCTAATACTGTTTAAAAAATTTAAGTCTGTTGATTAAAAAAGAAAGAAAGAAAGAAATTACACCCCGGAAAGAAAAGAAAGAAAGAAACCCAGGAGACCCTAGGAAAATATGGGAAGTACAGATGAGAAAACTATCAAGAAAAAGTCCATACAAAACAACCCAGACTAAAAATTCTCAAAGACAGAAATGTGGTGTGGTGGGGGAAAATGGGATGGAGAGTGTGAAGAAAGGCATGATGAGACCTCAGAGAGGCAAAAATGTGCTAGGATACTTGTCTTGGGAGCAATATAAAATTATGTATATAATTTAAGGGTAATTAATGCAAGTGTTTATTTAATATAGTGGGAATAATTAAGGAAAAATAGAATTTGAGAGTATAATTCTGAAACTGGAAGAAGAAAATTTATTACAACCAATGAAAGGAAGAAAAGCAAAGGAAGGGGAAAAAAAAGAAAGGAAGATAACATATAGAGAAGGACTAGAAAGGGAAGGAGGAAGAAATAAGGGAAGGGAGGAAGGAAGAAAGGGAGGGAGAGGGGAAGAGAGAAAGGAAAGAGGGAGGGAAGGAGGGAGGGAAGGAGGGAGGGAAGGAGGGAGGGAAGGAGGGAGGGAAGGAGGGAAGGAGGGAGGGAAGGAGGGAAGGAGGGAGGGAAGGAGGGAGGGAAGGAGGGAGGGAAGGAGGGAAGGAGGGAGGGAGGGAAAGCCAAAGAAGGTGAAGAATGATGAGAAGGTTGTGTAGCTGTTCTGTAGATTGTGTGAGTTAAGGGGAAGGAAGTGGTGGGACTTAACTTCAAATCCATAGGCTAAAGGGTCAAGTATCCTTACATATTCTTGGGTTTTCCCTGAAGTTATATATTGAGAGCCAGTGGAAAACACTGTAGAACTTCCCTGGTCTATTTTGTGAATATGTCTTGCAGTACATAGATAATTATATGTTAGCCATTCTTATCAAAATGGTTAGATTGGTCAAGGATGAAAGAAAAAGAGAATTGTAGGTGGAAAAAGAAAAAGGACAATAACTTAAATTCTTCAAAATGATAATTGCTGAAAAATAGTCATCTTAAGAACTTGATGTAACTACTAGTTTCAGATATTGCCATCCAGTTATTGAAAAAAAAGCAATTTTGTACATTAATAATTTTATTTAATATCTTAAAATATTTCAGAAGCAATTGGTGTTATGCTTTAGACACTTGACTGACAGTAAAAGTTTTCTATAATAATTCAAATGCCTCTTCAAAGTGGATTAACAGAAACAAAATGTTCAGTGAGATGAGTGTTAAATTATTATTATTTAGTGGGAAAATGAGCTGAACTATTTTCTTTGGTTTCTCTTATATAATCCATAAGGTGATATCAGTTCCATTTTGTTCCTTGTATTTGTGCTTGAACTTTCAATACAGGTCACTAATGGAACCATAAAAAAGAATTTTTATTAGACTTTTGGTTCATTAGAAGTTTCTTTGTTTTGGTTATTTTACTTAGCATAGTGAAATTATTCTCACTTTCTCAGTTTATTCAATTCACTACCTGAGCCTAGATGTTTGTCTTTTCATACTGTGGAAGTATCTACAAAGAAAAAACATAGGGAGTTTCAAGGCATTATTCAATAACTATCTAGGGAATAATGGCTCTATTTTATATTCTCCAACTTGGTCACGTGAATGAATCATATTTCTCCGATAGTCAGTGAATCACCTAAGTTGTGTTCAGTTGTGTGGACATAGGTTGGATTGCCTTTGGATCATGATTTGTGGACATAAACACTATTTAGTGTTTGTAAAAACTTTATGTTATCTTTAATAGCCTGGCCAAAAGGTCATTATTGTTTAGGTCTTTTGCCTTCCAGAAAGGGCATGACTAAAACAGATATATTGGGCAGAATTTCCAGAAATTCTCCCCCACTCCCTATGTCACAGGGCTAATATCCAGAATCTGTGAATGTGATAACTTTGCATTCCCATGATTGTCTTATGTTATATGGCATAGTTGACCCTAAAAGGGTGGGGTTATCCTGGTAGACCTAATATAATCACATAAGGTGTTTAAAGCAGAGACATTTCTCATGCTAATGACAGAAGAAGAAAGAAGTAGGGAAAGTCTGAGGAATTCAAAGTATATAAAGGACTTGAGCTGTTACAGATTTGAATACAGAGGAGCCACATGAGAAGGAAGGTGGATAGCCATGGGTTGCCGAGAGAGAGAGATTCACAGCTGGAGCTCAGACCTAGAGCCACAAAGAACTGGATTTTGCCAACAACCTGAATGATCTTGGAAGTGTTTTCTTCCTCCACAGTCTCCAGATTAGGGCCCAGTAAGCCATCAGTTTGACTTTGACCTTGTGATACCTTGACCAGACACAGCTAAACTGGCTAGGACTTCTGACCTACAAAACTGTAAATAATACATGGGTGTTGTTTTAAGCCACTGAGGTTTGGTAACCAGTAAAAACAGAGGTAGAAAACAAATACAGCATCCAAAACCAGTAGCTGTTTATTTTGAGATGTCAAAGAGAATCCCATTTCAGTGTTTGATATTTCAGAGTGCCAAGCTGTTTTCCCTCACATCCCACTGACATTCTTCTTGTTTTGATTTAAATGAAGAGTCTCCCTCAGATGTCCCAGAAAGGATTATAAGTCTCTCTCCTTAAAAGTTTCAGTTGTTGAGATATATAACATAACATTGTATGCTGTACAGAATCTTGTAAATCTAACCATTTGCTGAGGTAACACAGGTCATAGGAAGCAAAGCTGGTACTAGAAGCCAAGATGAAGGATTTGACCTTTCTACTCAAAAGCCGTACTGGCTCTGACCTTCATATTTTAATTGATCAGGCAAATAATCTCAAATCCTCCAACTTTGTTTGATTATTTGGCTAATTCTGCTCAGAATCCTCTCTAAATACCTACCGGAGGCAGGGACATTAATGGAATTTGAAAAGCAATATTATAGTAAGACTCTCTCTAATAATACCATAAAATATCATAGCAAGCTTGCTTTTAATGGATAATTAAATGAAGGCAGAGGAAATAACTAGTTTGCCCAAGGTTACTCTTTGCAGTTGAGAAAACCGAGGCTTGAATAGGTGTAATTATTAATTCAAATGTCCTTGGCCAGTTCATGGCAGAGATAGAACTGCAATCTACATCTCTTGATTTACAATACTTTTTTTTTTTTCACTGAGCTATGTCAATATGTCAATTCTATAGGGCTTGCCCTTAGATTAGTTTGAGAAATAAAATATATTCACAGCCCTTCCCCTGAATTCTCAGTGTACTACCTGCTGGGATATCTATGACTTGGATCCAAGCTGTGATATTCTCTGGGGCTACAATTTTTGACAGCCATTTTAACATTGACCTACCTCTCAAGACTGTGTTGAAATTGGCTAGAAGGCAAATCTAGGGTGTCCATAATGACTGTAGCCAGCCCTGCTATGTGTGACTGCATTGCAATTTATTTCCCTACTCACTGCCATCCCCACTCCAAAGCCCTACAGGACTCAGGAAAAACTACTGGTAGAAATGCTACATCAGGAAAGCTTTAAAAGGCTTGGGGAGCCCACACTTGAATCAGTATAGTTGGGACTGGTATGTTTCTGTTCTATTTCACCATCCATTTTGCAGTTCTTATAAAAAATGAGTCTTTTGATGGAGTCTTCTGAACCATTAAGGCATATCCTATTTCTTGAGTGAATTGGCTGCTTAGTGAAGATGAGTGTGGGCTCACTTTTGTTCTTTCACACATTTATTAGAATATGCTTTCCTGGAGTATGGAATGCATAACTTTTTGGAAACTAGTTTGAACTCATATTCTCCCTCACTGAATCTGAGATCCACTGAGGCCCAGACACCAAGGACCTGTTGCACACGTATAACCATTCCATTCACACCTCTCAGGAGTTTCAAACAAGTTTAATTTTAAGAGAAATAAAAGAAAGTACTTCTTCTTTGCCACTGCTAGGGAAAAAAATAGCTTTGCTTGGAAATTGATTCATTGTAAGCTTTGATCTGCCTAGTTCAGTTTCTCAGCATGAATATTTCCAGTATTAAGTATTTTCTTTATTATAATATTATGTATTTATATAAATAGTGAATATATATATATATATACACACACACACACACACACATAGTACATATTTTATACTAATATCTGTGTGTGTGTTTAGACAAGAAGACTGGAGTGTTTTCAAAAAACTTGAAATGTTTTCAATGACTCCTAATACAGAAGTGACACTTTTGAGAACAATTTACCAGATTATGTCAAGTTCATTACTGGTATGATACTAATTAGCCTTAGTATAAATTGGAGAGAGGAGCCCTTTGCTAGTTTCCTGAGGAACTATGTAAGCCTGAAGAAATGTCTTTTCTCTTTCTGTGACTCAGAGCTTCAGAAAAATCTGCAAAGTTGAATATCATATGTGCCTGCTAATCTTATGTCACAGTTATTTTCTATCACTGTCATAACGTCAGAAAAGCACTGGGAAAATCTGCACATTGCTCACCTCTCCTCCTTCACCCTTATCCATGTATATCCACTTATATCCAAACATGTAGGAGGTCACAAGCAGTATATTTTTGAAGATGTACTCACTGCAGCCCATCGTTCAAGATGAGGTGAACCTGTTGATGACTTCCTGGTCTAAATATGGTGACCTTAGTCACGCTGGTTATTTTTAGGGAGCTTCCTCTGACTTTCTTGTACACTCAAGACGATAAATGCAATCTACCCGTAAGATTGTTGGGAAATTTGTATTGTATAATATAACCATATATGATCCCAGTAGTTGTCTCACAGTAAATATCACCTCATCTTGCTTCCATCATTCCCCCATTCCAGCAGTTTCATCTTCATCTTCTGTTTCTAGTGAATAAAACATAGTTTGCTGATTTAAAGATATATTTCATTCCCAGTTGTATACACAAAAGTTAACTTTTCATTCATGCAATTAATCAACATTTGAGTATGTACTATATGTCAGATGCTGTTCTAGGTTCTAGAGACCCAGCAGGGAACAAAACAAGCCATTGCTGTGCTGGAACTAAAATTCTAGTTGTGGGAGACAGAAAATAAGGAAGTAAATAAGTATATAATATAAGGTAATAAGTATAAATGAGAAAAATAAATCAGAAAAGAGGATAGAGTTTTGGGGGGAAGAGAATGTTAAAAAAAGTTCTAATGCTCTAGGTATGGCTCATTGAAATAGTCCTTCAAGCAAAATTGTGAAGGTGAAGGAGCTTTACTCTTTGAATCAGGATGTCAACTCTTAGTTTAGACTCTTCAGACTAGATCTTAGCCATTGTTTATAGATTTGCTCAAATGCCTAATTCTTTTTCAGCTGATTATATTGGAGTTTATTATTCTTAATGACCAATATACTCTACCAATGTCAGAAGCCTTTTTGACGTTTGAGGGACAACAACTGCTCCAGTTTATACACTTTCTCTCCCCACAGCCCTTCCATCCCATCCTCCTATGCCTACCCTCCCCCTCTGCACTCTCTTTTTGGGGATTCTTTGTCAGCTGTGTACTCTGGCAAGGATCAACATTTTCTTGACATTCATCGCAGAGAAAGTGATGTATCTCTGGAGAGTGATCACCTGCTGCTTGCAGGCTGAGCTAAAAGCAGATTCTCTCACTGATGGGTATGACTGCATTTCCTGGGCACCTCCAATACACAAGGCTCTTGCCACAATAGCTTGGGATTTATTCTTAATTACTTCGTACCCCAAATTAGTACATATCTAAGTATCTTTTTGTTATCACAGAATGAGAGCACATCATAATTAGTGTAAAACAAATGTCATTTTAGGGTCCAACACATAGCATCCTTAAAGAAAACAAAGTAAACAATTTATGTATTTTATAATGTATACAGGATAGGCCATAAGGTTGTTTTGCAAACCCATGTAGGTGATCCTGGTAGATTTGATTTATAGTATATCCTTCCTCTCATTTCATTCTCTCCATCTTCTATCCATTAATTTTTCTTATATCTATAAATAGGCTAATAAAAAAATACAGTATACAGTTCCTGCTTTCTTTGAAATCAACTATTAACTTCAGGCTTGGTACATTATTTTTTTTAAATCCTGTATTGCATAATAGAAGAGAATGGTATTTTTTTATCATGCCATTAATGTGATTCCTTTCTTTATTGCTTAAAGTGTCAATCAGTCAAATTGAAATGGGTTATTACTCTGTTATCTTCTTCACTTTAATGATTTGGTTCTCACAGCATTACCCTTCATTACCTGTTCTCCAGAGGATTTGTTTTATTTGAAAATAATTTACCACTTAACATTGACGCATTTTTCTGATGTTGTTAGGTGGACGTGGTGTTACCTTTATAGAGTTGTAGTCATCAGAGTAAGAGGAAATATATGTAGTGTTTTATCTTTGGAACTTAATGTACCAAACTTGATGTCCTGTAATGTTTCAAAGGGATGACAGAAATCATTTGCAGTTGAAGCTGAATATTCAGCCTTGTCACAAAAAGTCTTCCTTATTCAATTAGAATTTTTAGGTGGTTGCTTTAAAAAGTAATATCAGATCAGTAATGGGGAAGCAATCTTTGAAATCACTGGTGGGCCAAACCATGATAATAAAATACGAAAGTGCAACAAATGGTGGGAAATTTCAGACAGATTAGACATAAAAATTGTTCTTTTATGGCAGATCTCTATGGGTTCTCACCATGATGACATTATGGTAGTTTGAAAAAAAAAATGTGTACATCTCCTGCAGAGCCTATGAACTTGTTTTCTTTTGTATATTATGGAATTTGTAGTTATTTTATTAAATTTTCTTACAATGATAGCCAATTTAGCAAGACCAAGGTTTTAGAGCATCTCTCAAGATGTAGGTTCCATTTGCACATTCATGTTCAAGTCTCAAAGCAACAGCAGCAGCCTTTACTTATCCCATGATTAACACTTCAACCTCCAGCCCATTTTGTAAGGTTAGGCATTCATCAAAATGTCAGAATGATTAAATTATAAATCTAAAAGTTCTTTTATCAGACATTGGACTTTAATCCACTCTTTTCTGTAGTCATCACTTTTGCAACTGACTATTACTGTTTTTGGTCAAAAAATTGTACCTTGCAATCAAAATGGCTTGTTATCCAAATTGCTCTCTGATGCTACAAAATGTTGCTTGTAGAAAGTTCTCCTGAGCACCACTCTCCCTCTTCTCTAGAGTTTGCAGTTAAAATGGAAGCAATAGAAAGTCAGGAGAACAGAGAGGGGCTGAGGGATGCCTGGCCTTTTCACTGCTAGGCTTGGGATCCTAGAAAATTTACCTGGAGGCCCCTGCGTAACTGAATCTCTAAAGGATATTAAATGAGATTTCTTCACTATTTTATTCATAGCTCATGCTGACTTTTAAGTGTGCTTTTCTTTTGGAATTAAACTCTGACTGTAAGTGGCAGCTAGAATCGCCACCTGTCACAGGTAAGGTTTCCAGTAAACAAAACATTTACATATATCAAGTGTGAGAGGGACTGGGGAAAAATTTGATAGGCAAATAGAAATTCATAGAAGGCTACAAAGTATTTCTCAACCAGTCTCACTTGTAGGTGTTAAGCCCGAGACACCATATTACAGGTGGATCCGCTTCAGGGGGAAAGCAAGAGCTTTCTATTGGAAACAAACAAACTCTTCATTGTCAGTTCCTTTGCATGTGTGTTTCTATAAATTTTGGAGCCTAAATGGTTGGTTCCTTATTTTTTGTTTCATTGAAGCTGATGAATGCTAATAGGTTATTGATGGTGGTCATATTTCCCAGGCATGAAAAATGCTTGGGCAACAAGGCATGCATGACAGTTAATATTTGCAGAGAGAAGATGAGCGTCAGTAGCTGAATTAGGTGCGGAGGTTTGCAGGTGATATTTAGGAACACAGTGACATCAAGGGAGAGGGTAGCCCATGGAACCACAGACCATAAATAGTTTCAGGCATACTAAAAATATCAGGACAGGAGAGGAGAGACTATGTGGAATTGCTTCACAAGAATGGCAGCTCCTTAAGAATTATAATGAGATCAGAAGGTACAATGCTTTTCAGTATTTATAGATTTTTTCTCGCTTGAAATAAGCAAAAGTGGAGAATTACTCGGGTTTACTTTTTTTTTGTCTCCATCATTTATAGCCATTTGAACATGGGGGAAAAATGTATCTTCCTTCTAAGGATTAGCTTCCTCAACTGAAACAAATGATGAAAAAGTACCATACTTCAGAGTTGTTGCCAGGATTAAATGAAGATAATATATGTCAAGTGCCTGGCTCAAGGTTTGGCACCTTAGCACATGCTCCAGAAGTGATGGCAATTATTATTACATAATGGAGATAATATTTGGTGGTCTGTGTGTATTGTGAGAGAGAGGAGGGAGAGAGAGAGGGAGAAAGATAACTTTTTTTTTTTTTTGCATTTTTGTGAATGTATAACTTTCTTCCAGCTCAGCTGAAGCATCCACCACGGAGAGACGTGCTTCAGGATTGTTACCAGAGAAACTGAAATTCAAAGTAGTTATTTATGATTCTGTGAAGAAAGTCAGTGGTAGCTTGATGGGGTTAGCATTGAATCTATCAATTACTTTGGGCAGTATGGCTGTTTTCCTGATACTGATTCTTCTTATCCATGAGTATGGAATGTTTTTCCATCTGTTTGTGTCCTCTCTTATTTCCTTGAGCAGTGGTTTGTAGTTCTCCTTGAAGAGGTCCTTCACTTCCCTTGTAAGTTGTATTTCTAGGTATTTTATTCTCTTTGTAGCAACTGTGAATGGGAGCTTACTCATGATTTGGCTCTCTGCTTGTCTGTTATTGGTATATAGGAATGCTTGTGATTTTTGCACACTGATTTTGTATCCTGAGACTGCCGAAGTTGCTTATCAGCTTAAGGAGATTTGGGGCTGAGATGAACAAATCATCCTGCAAAGAGGAAGCAGTCACATTGCCTTTGGAGTCATTTGTCCTTTTTCTTGATCTGGTAAGCCAAGTGCTAGAGAGGCTAGAAGAACCAAGGAACACGTAGGTAGGGTGAGATAAAAGAAGAATACCCAAGCTGAATGGAAAAGAGGAGGTGCAAAGAAGCTTGCGTGGTGGACTAGGAACAAATATAGACCTTAAAGTCACAAGGACTTGATATCTTTCCAATCTGTCCTCTTACTCTTGTGTAATCCCTATTATGAGTTGAGTTTTGACCCCCCTCCACGCCCCACCACAGACCAAAAGAGATGTTGAAATCTTAAACTCCAACACCTGTGAATGTGACCTTACTTGGAAGTAAAGTCTTTGCAGAAGATCAACTTAAGATGAGGTGATTAGGATATATCCTAATTCCACATGAATATATCCGTATATAAAAGGGAAATTTGGACACAGAGACAGACACATCCACAAGAAGAAGACGAAGGCAGAGATCAAGGTGATCCAGCTACAAGTCAAGGAACACCAGAGATTGCCAGCAAACCACCAGAAGCCAGGAGAGAGGCCGGAACAGATTCTCCCTCATAGCATGCAAAAGGAACCAACCGTGCCAACACCTTGATTTCAGCCTTCTGACCTCCAGAACTGCAAGATGATAAATTTCTGTTGTTTAGGCCACCTAGTGTGTAGTGCTTGTAATGGCAGCCCCAGCAAACAAGACGGCCTCTTAACTGTCTCTCAGCAGCAAATTAATTATTTCTCCCCAACTCATACCATGAAAGATTTTAAACAGCTTACTCAAGCCCCTAAACAATAAAACTGTGATGAAATGGCTAAATAGTGCAGTGGCCATGGCGTATCTGAATAGTAGGAAAAATTAAGTCCATTAGAGGCAGTTGAGCTTCCAGCTTGTCTCTGGGCTTCCTGGAAAGCAAAGTGAAAGGAGGTAACTGGTCAGCGCTTTACTGTTACATACAATATAGCATTATAGTTTGTTAGGGGAAACAAAAACTTTTTCTTAGCCCTAAATTCTACAGGCAGTGCTGAATTCCTCCATAAACAATGCATTCATTAATATTTCCTTGGCAAATTTGGTATATTAACCATACACAGATGTATAGCGTGGTAGCACAACCCCCAACTTGACAGTGACATTTGTGCACACTTAAATTTCTATTTCTTAGAGTTGTCAAATCAAATCTTATAAACATAAGAAAGCTAAATAAACATCACAAAAAAATTACAAACAGGCATGACTTATTTCCATAAGTGACGTCCTGACTCTATCTGATCTAATTTTCACATAAGTCCTTTGCCAATTTACATCTCTCCTCAAAAGCCTAAGGGAGTCTGGCTGGATACCCCTGGTCTACCTCACCGTAGAAGTTTTCTCTTGTTTATTTTTTCATTTTGAGTTATTTTGAATATATCAGTCAACTCTAATCTGAACTTGCATTATGTTTTCAAATACAGTATAAGAATTTAATTAAAAACAATGCTTCACTGATAGCAGCTCTACAATTCTATATTTGACATTGTAGTCAAAGGGAAGGCATGGATTGAAATCAGTCTAAAATGAAACACTTATCCTTCTATACTCTTGGAACACAAGTGCAAAATATCAAACATTCAGATAGGTAGGCATAACATTCAGATGTCAAGTGATGGAGATCTTTTTTTTGAGGGGCAGCCTGTTTCAGGTATAAACACATCTCTCAAAGTCTATTTAGAAAATGGAGATATATATATCTGCAACTTCTTTTATTTTTTTGTAGAGATGGGGTCTTGCTATATTGCCCAGGCTGTTCTTGAACTTCTTAACTCAAGCAATCCTCCTGCCTCAGCTTGCCAAAGTGCTGGGCTTATGAGTGTGTGCCACTGTGACTGGACTCTGCAACTGCTTGATTCTGCCTGCAAGAGCCACGTGGAGTTATTTAGTCCTTTATATATATATATATATATATATATATATATATATATATATATATAAAATTTAATAAAATATTTATATAAATATATATATATATTTATATATGTGGCCAAGTGTGGTGGCTCATGCCTGTAATCTCAACACTTTGGGAGGCCAAGGCAGGCAGATCACCTAATGTCAGGAGTTTGAGACCAGCCTGCTCAACATAGCGAAACCCCATCTCTATCAAAAATACAATAAATTAGCTGGGCATGGTGTTGGGCACCTGTAGTCCCAGCTACTTGGGAGGCTGAGGCAGGAGAATCACTTGAACCCAGGAGGTAGAGGTTGCAGTAAGCCGAGATTGTGCCACTGCACTCCAGCCTGAGTGACAAGAGTGAAACTCCATCTCAAGAAAGAAAGAAAGAAAGAAATATAAGTCACTAAACCTTCTAAAGGAAGATAATTAGGAAATAATTATCAAGCTGTTTTGGCCAAAATTCAGATTCTACTTCAACAAATTCCAAGGGATTGCCCAAATTATTTTTTATATTTAAAGCATGGCAAAGCATATATTACATAATTAATTCTGTTCTGTCTTTCATTTGTTCTTAGAGAGATAATAGAAAAAAACATTTTGAGAATTTCTCTTTCTCTATATCATCAAATATGCAGTTTGTCATTGTTTATTCTCAGTCATTTCCATTCCCAATTTAAGTGTTGGATATGATAACCAGCTGAATTGAAGGCCTGATTCTATGAATAGCAATTTTAAGAAAGGATTCGGGAGATAGGGGTGGATAACTGAACTTGGTAATAACAATAAAATGATCCCAATCAAAAGCTATTGCATGAGCATAGCCTGTACAATTAATAGGGACACTTCAGTAGCTGCAGAGCCACTGCAAAAGTCATACCATCATTTCCCATTTTACATTTCTCTCCAATATTTCCCAGAGAAATGCCATCAAAAGCACAAATACTATTGGTAGGATTCCAAACTAAGAAACATCTTAATTCAGAAGATGTTAAAACATCAAAATAGAGAGGAAAATGTTGGCATGATTGCTATTTTTGACTAGCTTCTGCTCTCTGCACTGAAGATCTTAGCTATTTCCTTCATTTTACAGTTGAGATTTAGAAAAAGTACATAGGAAGTACATAGTAAAGCCTTATCTCTGCATATTTTTGCAATTTGGAAGGACAAATGGAAACAACACTAGGACTTGATACTTTTAGTCATACTCTGTATTGTAGACTCAGAAAGGAAAAAACACAAGCTGTTTTCCCTCCGCTCTCACGTCACAACAGTCAACACTGGAGACTTCTGTGACCAAATGTGTGGCAGTTTCTCCACTCCAACAAGCAATAAACAATCAGTCAATTCTGCAGGGTGTCCTCCAATTTAATTCCAACACAACCTGGATGGAGCTATCATCAGATCCCACAGCTTAAAGGCTCAGTCCCACAAGACCACCCTTCATTTCACATGGCAGTCACAAACCCTATGTTGTTTTACCAGTGCTTTTCACCAATGGGCTATCAATTGGGGTTCCCTGACCTTTTCTTGTATTCAGTGACTTTGCTAGAGTAGCTCAGAGAACTCAGGAAAAGAAGTTAATCGGTTTGTTGTGAAGGATATTACAAAGAGTACAGATGAAAAGATACATAGAGAAAGGTATGAGGCAAAGGATGTGGCGCGTCCATGTCCTCCCTGGGAACACCACCCTCCAGGAATCGCCACACATTCGGCTATCCAGAAGTTGTCAGAACCTAGTTTTTTGTGCTTACAGAGGCTTCATTACAAAGCCACGACTGATTAAACCATTGGGCATTGGTGAACTACTTAACTTTCAGCCTCTCCCATCTGTGGAGGTTGGGAGGTCAGACTGAAAATTCCAACCTTCTAATTCTGCACTTGTCATCTTTTGGTGACCAGTCTCCATCTTGAAGTGACCTAGGGCTGCCAGCCCTCACTCAAATCATTAGAATATGAAAATATATTATTTTGGAGACTCTACGGATTTTAGAATTGTATGCCAGGAAATGGTGTCAAGACCAAACATATATTTTATAATATCGCAGACACATGCATAGGTTATTCAGTTTTTTCTAAGGGAAGTTGAAAAGTGTTTCAACCTAAATTGCCCTATTTCTTCCTTCTACAGTTCCTTCCTATAGTTCTAATGTAGTTTAGAAGAACATTGAGGGGAAACAACTTCTACTTGATCAGAGGATTGATTGAACTATTCACTTACCAAGGGTTCAACTGAAAGGTAGATTATCTCTTCATTTTAGAATTTCTTTTCTTAACTAATTTGTTGTTTATATTGAGTGAAGTGCACCAATATTAAGTAGTACATCTTGAAAATGTTTAACATATTTAAAGGTAACAGCTACGGTATCTTCTGTTACCCTATATTAGTTTTGTCTGTTTATGACCCAAAAACAGATGGTTGCAGAAAATATGTACTCTTTGTATCTTAGTTTTTTCTCTGAGTTGAATGCTTTTTATTTTCATCTGGCTTCTTTCATGTGTCAGTACTTTACTTTATTGTTCTGTTGTATTCTGTTAAATGTTGGTTTTAGATGCAGTTGAGCTTCCAGCTTGTCTTAAGCTTCCTGGAAACCAAACTGAAAGGAAGTACCTTCTTGGTCAGAAAAGCATGTTGTTTTTTCACTGTCATGTTGATGGAGATACGAGATGATTCCAGTCAGGGGCTGTTATAAATAAAGTTGATATAAGCATTCTTGTATATGTCTTTTGCTGGACATACATATTGATAGAAGTGGAAGTGCTATAGGTAGATGTATATTTAGCTTTAGTTGATACTGCCAGACTTTTGCAAAATAGTTGAACTGGTTTATATTCTCACAAACAAAGTATGAGAGTTCCAGGTGCTCCACATTTAATATTGTCAGTATTTTTAATTTTAGCCATTCTGGTAGAGTAAGTTGGTATTATATTGTGGTTAATCTGCATATTCTTGATGACTAATGACGTTTGGCACATTTTCATAGGTCTCAGTTGTTTGAATATCTTTTTAGTGAAGATGTTATTCCAATTTTTGCCTTTTTATTAATTGGTTTGTTCTTCTTTTTTTGTATTGATTTCGAAGAGTTCTTTTTACATTCTGCTTACAGGTACTTTGTAATGTATGTGAGTTGCAAATATGTTTTTCCACTTTATGACTTGCCTACTCACTTTCTTAATGATTTCTTTTGATGAACAAAAGTTCTTTATTTGGACAGAGCCCAATTTGTAATTTCCTTTTTTTGTGTTTAGTTTTTGTGTTTGTTTCTTGAAACTTTGCTTACCCCTAAACAAGAAAGATATTTTTCTATTCTTCTAGATGCTTGGTGTTTTAGTTTTGTGTTTAGATCTGTATATACCTGATACTTACTTTTGATTATGATATGCAACAGGGATCAAGGTTTTTATTTCCACACAGTTGCTATAGTACCAGATAACCAGTGCTATAGTACTGTTTATTGAAAAAACTATCCTTTTCTCCCATTGATTTGCAGTAGTGGCTATACCACAAACCATTTACCTGTGGGTCTATGGGTCTATTTCTGTAGTCTGTTATGCTCATTTGGTCTGTTTTGTTATTTTTACTCATTATCAAACTCCTCCAGCTTTTTGCATGTGTTTAAGATTATCTTTGTTGTTCTAGGTTATTTCCATTTTTGTATAAATTTGGAACCAGCTTGACAATCTCTTCCCCATGCCTACCCCCCAAAAAAAATCTGTTGGGGTTTTTGAATGCTATTGCATTAAACCCACAGATGAGTTTGTTGGAAATTGACATCTTAAAAATATACCAAGTTCTTTAATCTACGAACATGGAATAATATCTGCATTTAGTTAGCTCATTTATTTCACTAATGTTTTCTATTTTGGAAAGATGTCTTATGCATGTTTCATTAGATTTATTCCTAAGTATTTGTTTTCGATGCTATGCTAAATGGTATTTTTATTTCACTCTAATTTTTGTTACTATTATATGAAATTGGTAGATATGAAATACAATTAATTTTGGAATGTTGGCCTAGCCAGCAACCTTATTAATTTCTCTTAGTCATCATAGTTTCTTTTGCATTGTCTATGACCATGTCATGTGTGAAAAATGATAATTTTATTCTTTCTTGCCTATTTTTATACATTTTATTTCCTTTTCTTGCTTTATTACAATGCTTCATTCCAGTGTAATGTGGAATTGGTGCTAGCGTACATCCTTGTCTTGTTCCCAACATCAGAAATGCACTCAGTCTGTGATATCATCTTATTAATTCTCTAGTCAAACCATAGTTTATATTTTGTAAGAACAACAATATACATTTGGCTAGTTCAAACTTAACTGAATTTCTTTGACCTCTACATAATTCTTCCTTGCTGAAAAGGATAATTTATAACAAATATTTTATTGCTTAGAAAGCAAACACTTGTATTGCAAAATTTCTTTGTATTTCACTTTCAACTCTAGAAAATATTTGTTAGGAAAGTGTAATGTATGAACTGTTATAATGCTTTAGTGTATATTAATTTATTTGGGATTTACCATGTATTGCTTTAAAATTTAAGCAATTTTTATATGAATTTCTTCTACTCTACACTATGAACATAAATTCAAAAACAGCATGGATTTGTATTAAATTTCTTTGAATCTCTTAAGGGAACTAGCATATATCTTGTCTCAATAAATACATGTTTATTGCTTTAGAGAAAACAAGTCCATTACTATTTTCAAACTTGAAATTGCATTATATGTTTAGCTGCCATTTAAGCAGCACTACATTTTGCCATAATTTTGCTATAGTAAACATTCCATGTATATTCAAGGTTGATTTTTTTTTCTAGAAAGTAACTCTGTCTGTTCAGTATTGCTACAGAAGAATACCTGAAACTGAGTAATTTGTAAAGAGAAGAAGGTTAGCTCACAGTTCTGCAGGCTGAGAACTTCAAGGGCACATGCCTAGCTTTTGGCAGGGGCTTTTATTCTGCAGCATAACACGACAGAGAAGGTCAAAGAAGACGCAGATATGTGCAAAGACAGGAAGTTTTGAGGGGCATCTTAGCAAGTAGTAACAAGCCACTCTGGTGAAAACTAAGCCATCTCCTCAAGAACTAATCTAGTCTTGTGAAAGCAAGAACTTACAAACCACCAGGAGAATAACACCAAGCCATTCATGAAGGATCCACCCTCATAAACCAGACACCTCCCAGGATCCACTCTCATAAACCAGACACCTCCCAGTAGGCCCTACCTCCAAACGCTACCACACTGGGGATCAAATTTCAACCTGAGTTTTGGTGAAAACACACCAGCCATATCCAAAGCATTGCAAAAAGTTGAGAAAGCTCTATTGACCAAACACACACTAATGTGTAACCAGACATGTG
Organism: Cheracebus regulus; assembly: GCA_963574635.1. Taxonomy (NCBI): domain Eukaryota; kingdom Metazoa; phylum Chordata; class Mammalia; order Primates; family Pitheciidae; genus Cheracebus; species Cheracebus regulus. The sequence goes on from CAUYQU010055006.1 coordinate 22,050, forward strand.
AAAATATATAACTTTGAGACATAGCAAGACACTTGAAACCTTCAGAATCATAAAGTATCTATCAATCTTAATATTGTATTAACCCAAATTATTTTGATCTGGCCACATGGATTTACAAAATTTACCTGACATTTTAAATTCTAGAAAAAAAAAATCGACCTTGAATATACTTGGAATGTTTACTATAGCAAAATTATGGCAAAATGTAGTGCTGCTTAAATGGCAGCTTAAACATATAATGCAATTTCAAGTTTGAAAATAGTAATGGACTTGTTTTCTCTAAAGCAATAAACATGTATTTATCAAGACAAGGCAATTTAAAATAGAATGCAAATGAATATTCATTGGTATTATTTTCATTAATTATGCAACATAGAGAAAATAAGGTTAACATTTTTTTTCTTTCCTCTTTCCCTCTTCTCCTTTGCTTTTTTTCTTACCTGTAAATTAACCTAGTTGCCAGATATCCTAGTTAGCAATGGAAATTTGGAGGATATCAGAGGCAGGAGTGGTTGGTGGTTTTCTAATATTCTAGAGTTGTATCTGAGCACTTTTATAATAAGGGAAACTTTCCATGTATTTTTGTTCTTGTCATTATATCAGGTCTTAAACTATACCTTTATAAACTCTTAGTCATATATACTAAAGGGTATTTATTCTCATGACTGTTATTTATGGACTTTAAATCTTCTATGCAAAGGATAAAGTTGTCCCTATGAATTTCACAGGTGGACATTAGGTAAAGAGAGAGTTTTTTGCTTGAGTTATTGCTTAAGTGACAGTGTGCCCTAAATCTTCTCTTAATTTAATTCACTTGAAAGCATTTATTAATCAATGTGCCTAATACATACATGGTACTGCTTCCAGCGAGTCTGTCAGTCACGTTACCAGAGCCTTTATTTCTTTCTCTGTGCCAAGTTTAAAAAAATCAGATGATTTATTTTACATGAGCCACATGTGCAGATAGACCTGTAATGCTGAAATCTTGATACTTAAAGGTAAATCTAGTATCAGAGAGCTCTCTTAAGTGGTCTAAAAGTATATTCAAATTACAAGACAAACAATTTATTCTAAAATCTAATGCAATTTACTAACAGCAAGGGAGAGGAAACTATTCAGAGTCATTGTTTACCTGAAATTTTACTGACACATTAATTGACAAATCCATTTTATATGACATATACGATCAACTGGACTTGTTTAATGTTAGTACTTAGATAAAAAGTAATTGTAGTTCAAGACCTCATAATTGTATATATATTTTCACTGTACCTTGTACAATCATTTCGTGTATGAAATGAGTCCACAATATCTCAATATTTGAACATTCTGTTTTAATTCACTTAATCATTGAACTGCAGAGTCTATGCTAAATGCTATTATCTCTATAACTCAACAATAAGGAGATTTAACAAACTCACAATTAAATATGCATGGGAGTGTAGCTTTCAAAATTTGTTTCAGTACAATCTTTTGGATTATCGTATATTTGCACTTTATACCTTTTACTTTACTGAGAGAGATGCATATGCAATATATTTATATGCATATATTCAGTGTTGGAAATTCACTCATAATGATGTATATCAAGTGATTTGGATACTTAACTGCACCCCATCTCAGGGAATCTTTAGAACTTACATTGGAACATTTAACAGATTTTAGCTATGTAATGTAATTTTAGACATGTTACCTTACATTTCCCTTCAATTCCTTCTGAATCATACTGCTCTGGTTTCCTGGCCACACAGTTCAAGAAATGGCCAAGAGTGGAGGGATGTTATAAGACATCGAGTTTCCTAATTTTTCTTTAAAATATAAAAAATGCAAATTCCACAAAATTGGAATGAAACTTGATTTATAGTGCAGCAAAGAAAACCCGTGGAATTTGCAGGAAAGGAAGTGAGCAAACTTGGGAACAGCTGCAAGTGAGTATGATGGACGACTCTTCGTTGTGCTAGCAGTTCATCTGTTCCACGTGCAGCTGCAGGCCAAAGCGTCACTAGCTTTTCTGCAGAAACTCATCTTGGCATTTTAATGGCTGAGGTGAACCCACTGGTGGCCAGCTGTCTGGACTGCAAATCAGAAGCAGCTCCAGTCTTTCCAGATTGTGAGGGGAAAGGTTGAGGAGAGGGAAGCGGTGCCCTGACCCAGACAGATGCCCATTGGTCCTGAGATTCCAAAAGCAGCAGGAGAGAATGCCTGGCAGTGAAGAAGCCGGCACTCAGACTTCTCTGGAAGAAAGAAAAGGCTTGAGCCAGGATTCTCAAGCTTCATTTAATTATGATCAGATAGAGACTGGCAGAAGAGTGTAGCTGCAGATTGGTAGTAACCTCTCTCTAGAAGAACATGAGCTGTGAGGGAGTGACCTTGCAACCAGCACTGATTTGGCATTCACCTGTTCCTCTGCTTGCATTGGAATACTGCTGGGTTAATTTGGATCCAAAACAAAGAAGTAACTCCTAGCAGGAGGCAGAAGAGGGCACTTAACAATATGTGGCCAAGAGGTTGCATTGGCTGCTACCTCTTATCCATGGGTCTTTCAGGTCCTCTTTGGGCTCCATCCTGGGCTTCGCTGTCCTGCCTGAACTGTGGTCTCTGAGCAGATTCTCAGGCAGTTTCTGTTGCATTCTGTGATCCTGGCTAATACACTAATTTCATTCCAGTTGAAAACTTCCATTCCATACATTTCTTGAATTGGAAGAGCTAGAGCCTTATATTTTATTCCTCTGCAAACTGTAAGAGCGTCACTGCTGTATTAAAGGGAGTGAGTGAAAAGTTGCAAAGTGAAACTTTGAATTCAAGAGAACAGATGAAAATGAGCCCAAGCTTTGGAACTACAATTGTAAGTTTTGAGTGGTAGACAGGGTAGGAGACCACGGAGCACTCAAAGGGGAACGGAAGGGCAGAGGAAGGAAGCAAAGCTTCAGTGTTTGGCTGTGTTCTGATTCACTCTGGCATGAGTTGTCATGAGTGGAACTAATGTTGCATAATACTCTGTATATTTTGGAAGATGGCTGGGAAATAGCTTTGGGAGCCAGTGGAAATTTATTAAATTAAAATTACCTCAAGCTTAATTTTGCATCTTTACCAAGCACCATAGTAAATTGGCTTCTCTGAGAGTCCTTTGGGAGCCAGAAAGTTGGACTAAAAAATTCTGAATCATGACGTCAAGAAAGAACTGAAAATCTGAATGGAGAGCCATTCACGAAAGACTAAGAAGTAAAATCTTCTTTAATATGTGTATTATCTCCTATAAAACAAAAGAAACTTTTCACCAAGTCATTGAAACTGTGAGTGAAAATGATCCTAAAACTATAAAGAAAATAAATAACAGTAAGAAAACTAATTTAGTTTATATACTGTTTTTTAACCTGTTTAGAAAGAATTTGAGAATTGTTGGATTCTGATTATATTCAAAAAAATCTGTATCTTTGTCTATGTATATATTAATATGTACAAATCAAATTTTTAGAAGGAAGAGTATACAATTAACAATGGTTACTTCTGAAGAATGGGGATGGGATGTTGGAGGAGACAGGAGATCTGTTACTTTTCATTTTATATTTCTCTGGTGAGGTTGAGGGAGCATTTTATTTTGTAAATGTTAAAAAATGCTGAAATATATTGATTAAAATGTAATTAATTCACATTCCTACTTTTCAGAATTAACCTGACTTACCATCTGGTCATTCTTGCTTGCCCACATTTTTTCTTTTACAAAACTCATTGTGTTGTTTTGTTAAAAACAATTAAAACAATGCATCAAACTAGTAAAAAAAAAATTCTCAAACCAAAGAGAAAGACTCACAATTAGCATTATATACATAAAATTCTGTGACATATTTCTTTGTACATTTCTGGATCAAATAATGGCCAGATGGATGAACTGATGGACAGGTGGATGTACAGGCAGGCCTTGATGTAGGCAGACAGATAATAGTATAATTGATATTTAATTTAACAGAAGGATACAACTGAAATTTTGCTTTTAGAAGGAACTATTGACCTCAAATAAATGTTTTATTTTCACCTTAAGGTATATCTTTTCCTAAAAGATCCAAAGTTAACTTGAAAAACATGGAAGTGTTTTGTTTTGTTTTGTTTTGTTTTTTTGGCCTATCAAGCTCAGTTGACTCCCTCTCATAAAAGTGAAGATACTGCCACAGTCACAGGTCCTCTTGTCCTGCTTTACTGCTCCTCCCAGTTTCTGTTAGTTGTATCAATTGTGTTCACATTGACCAAGTTTAGAGCATATACATTCTCTATGGTAACCACATTTCCCAGTTGTCTACTACCACTAATAAAATGAAATGGATTCCATGCTCACATCTCTTCAGTCTTTGGGCTACTTTCCATTCTTGAATTTTTAACTTAATTCATCTCTTTGGCTGGATTTTGTAATAAAGTAGTTTTTTGCTTATTTTTCCCCACAAGAAAGGCTTACTTGGGCCTTTTCTATGAATTATTTTCCTGTTTGACAATATTTACTTGCTACTTTTTTACTTCCATCACACCTTGGGTACATATAATACCCTTCCTTCACATTTTTTTTCCCTTGAACTTGTGGAGAATTTTTCATTTTCTTCTTACAGTCAATTTTACTAAAAACAAATCTGAAGTAAAATTAATGTTTCTACCATATGGATGATAGACTTTTTAGTGCCAAAATGCCTAAAAATAAGTTACCTTAACAGATAATAGTTTAACTTGGTTAGGTCTAGAAATTGAGGGTTTGTTTTATAACATATTTTCTAGAGAGAGTGCTCCTTCAATCTACTGATTTACTTAGCTTTTCTTCAGGAAGTTTCTTGGAATGGATCTCAGAATAAATATTTATTTTCATTTGTTAAATTCTCTACTTCAGGTATACCTATTAGCATTAAGTTGGATTTTTTTTTGTTTAAAGTCTCTATTCACTTTTCTCCAATTGCTTTTATGTCCTTATCTGTTCATCTTTCTTCACTGTAATTAGCTTAAGCCCCATTTCTCTGTATCAGTAACTTAATTTTCAATTGCATCTATTCTTTTTCTAATTTATGTATTAGTTTCATAAGGCTATTGTTTTGAGTTTTTTCCCTCTTAGATCAGTCATCTCTTTTATCATATAATATTGTTATTCTGTCATTTTGTCTTTGAATTTTGTTTTAATAAGCTTATATTTCTCTATTATATTACGTTAGAATGAGCAGTTTTGAGTAGAGTGGTTTATGAGTTTGTGAGTAGTTTTAAGTAGGATTGAGTAGTAGTTTTATGTTTCTTGTGATTTTTTGTCAGTGAATATTTCTTTTTAGTATATTCTCATGGGCAAACTGACACAAAAACAGAAAATCAAATACCACATGTTCTCACTCATAGGCAGGTGTTGAACAATGAGAGCACATGGACACAGGGAGGGGAGCATCACACACTGGGGTCTGTTGTGGGGGGACTAGGGGAGGGACGGCGGGTGGTGGGGAGGTTGGGGAGGGATAACATGCCGAAAAATGTCAGATATAGGTTATGGGGGAATGGAGGCAGCAAACCATATTGCCATGTATGTACCTATGCAACAATACTGCATGATCTGCACATGTATGCCAGAACCTAAAGTGCAATAAAATATATATATATAAAAAGAAAAAAAAAGATGTCTCAAGGAATGTTGGGAAATGTATTTACTAAAATTTATTTGTTGCTCATATGAAGTTCGAATTGAGCTGGGCATCCCTATTTTTATATTTTTATTTGCTAAGTCTTCATTTTTTAATAAATTTCCTTCCCCCTTCCCTCTCTCCCTCCCTCCCCTAATCTAGCAGGATTTTATAGTTGCCATAGCATTTTATTTTCTTCTTGCTCATGCTTGTGTGTCCCTAAGATGCCAAGTTAGCTGGTTAAATTGTAGGTGGCCTCTTGCCTTTTTTGTCACACCATACTGTTTGTTTTCTTTACTTAATATACAGTCTGAGAACTGAATTTACGTTCATGGACTATTTATTTGTCTATAACCTAGGGGAATGCTGTGTGGTAAAGGCAGGGAGCTCATCTTAGATAGTTTGCAGCCTTTTCTCTTTTAGGATATTTTTTTTTGTGCAATGGGAGAGGGATTGTAGTCCAACCCCCTTTACTATTTGTTACAATCCCCTAAGAATTTTTTGAATAATTTCCTGATTGTAAGGATAAATGTGGCCTAATGTTAAAATGGCAGGACAGGAATATTGAAGAACTGAATGATGGCATCAGCTCAGCCATTCAGTGTTTGATTTTGGACTTAGTTTCCTCATCTGTGTAATAAGAGCTTTGCCTATGTATTTTTCTAAGAGCATTTCAGGGTTTTGCATTATTTTATTTTCATTTGATATTAACATTCAGGTCATCTTATAGTAGTGTACTGAATAACTGAATGTTAAATTCTTGCTAAAATAAATATTGGGTTGGTGAAGTTGAAGTTTTGGAATAACAATAGCTAAAATTGGTAACTATAGTTTTTAATTAATGATTTCATTCATTACCTTTCAAAAGTTAGACATTCAAAAACTGCAAGAAGAATATTTTTTCAACATTATAAATTGCTGGATTTTTCCTGCAGTGGAAAGAGGAACATGAGATATTTGTAGTATTAAATAGATACCCACTTTCAATTGATACATTTAATAACATCACTGACCTTCCTATTTGTAGTTAAATTGGTGACGAAAAAGTTTTTTAGTAAACATTTTTTACCAGAACAGAAAGAATTTTGTATCAGGATTCATAATTTCTGTATACTGATTTGAGAATATCATCACTTCCTGAAAGTGGCAGTCATCTCTATTGGTCGTCATTTTAACAAATTTTTTGTTAAAACCTTCCCCTTGATTAACACACCTTAGAAAATTTCTTCTAAGTCATTCTATCAAAGTTTGTTGCTTCCAAATATGATAAAAGAAAACGAAGTATTATTTGTATACCTCATTTTTCTCTAACGCATTTTTCTTTTCACTTCCCATGTTCTGGATTATGTTTGGGTCAAAGATGATTTAAGTGTTATGCATAATTTTGGAGTTTTTTACTCCTAGTAAAATTTTGAGTTGCAAAGTTAAGATTCTGCCATTGTTAATTTATTCTTACTATTAGAGACAAAATTTCAACACATTTAGTTTAAAGATCTTAATTGGCTTTTACTTGCAATTCCAGAATTGGGCAGCCCTTAGAACCAAAATGGTTCTGAGGAACTCCCAGGCTGCAGTCTGAAACGTTTTATGGACAGAAAATGGAAAAGAGGTACAGAACTGGAGGTGAGGTTCAGAGATAGCTGGTTGGTTACAGCTAGCTCAGCCTTTGCTTTGTTTGAACCTGGTGGAACAGTTGATTGGCTGAAGCTAGGCTGTTGTGATTGGCTGATACTTTACTATTTGTTACAAACGCAAATTCCTGATCTAGGTTTTCAAATTGTTTAAGTATTAAGTTAGGTTGTAGTTTGTTATGTAGGACTTGTATTAAGGCTTCTAAAACCCATATTTGATTTGATTTAATATTACCTATGTGAAGAATTATTAAGCCAAAACATTTTTGAAAGCCTCATGACCTAAATGGTATTAAATACTTAACAATTGAATTTGTCCCAATAATAATCATGTTTAAAATTATGAATGTTGGTTTGTAAAAAAAAAATTGCCACAAATTTTAAAATTATTATATAACCTAGTATCTGGTATTCAGTTTTGTATTATTATTTTAAAATTTAATAAACATCTCTGGGCTCTAAATATTTTTCTTTTTAAAGATATCTATATAAAATACTATTTATATTCATTATAACTATTATTCTATTTTCCTACTTATTTATATTGAAAGTCCTTAATATTTTTAAAATAATAGCTTTCACAGTCATCATTACTTATTATAGTTTATACTATTTGAATAATAAATATATGTCTATAATATGACTCATTGATACATTTCAAAATACAATGCACATAAGAAGACCTTCATTCTCTAGATCTGTCATACTGTGTATGTGAAAGTTAACATTTGCAGACAGAGGCAGTGAATCCTAATGGCAGCCTTGCATGTTAGTGTTATGTGGTTGATGTGATAGAATGGTGATCTGTGTGATCAGATGATGACAATTCAAGGTTGAGAATGTCAGAAATGCCATCAGTGTAGGAATATGGCTATGCTGCTCTTCATAGGCTAAGAATAAACTTGCAGACAGCAGATTTTGGCCAGACACTGATACTAAAGTCAACCTGATGCTGTCCTTGTTTCGAAAGTACAAATTATCTTATTTTTAGCAACTTTCTCACCTTTTCAACTGTATCCCCTTTCTCAGCCTCTTTCATATATGAAATAAAATATTCACTTACTACTAAGTGTGATTCTTTTAAGCCTACTAAAGAATACTTCATAGCTACAGAAGGAGACACATCCTTTAGAGATTCCATTTGGGGATGATAAAATGCAGAATTATTCTTATCCCTTTGCCTCTGATTAATTCCCTTCACAAAGCCCATGGCTCAAACAAATGAGAGTTGACAGTACTGAAGGCTGAAGCCCCTAGCGTATGTCTGCCATGCTTTACCATCATTTAGGATTAGAAGCATGGAGCAAAGGCAGGAGAGGGGCCAAACAAAATGCTAAGAGCATCTGTCCTTTACAAAAAACAAAATTCTAGTCAGGGAAATATTTTTAAATAAAATATAAGCCCCCAAGACATAAATAAACAGACAGCATATATACTGACAAAATGCAATGAGAGATATTTCCCCAGGTCAGCTCATCTGGCAGGATCAGTTATTTTGTATTTCTGCATTGCCCCTCTAGCAGGATCATAGATTACCCTAAATGCTAGAAGAAGAGCTGCTTTCTGGCTCTCAAGTTATTTCAGTGGTTCCCTCATGGCAGCTGTCTCTTTGGGGAGATGGTACCATGGCCTGATTGGGGTTAGGCCATCAGGGCAGGCCCCTTGTGCTGGCATCACATTGTCATAAGCTTTCTGCTACCATAACTACCATTTGTCACCAAGCTCTGCCTCCATGGGCAGTAGCTTCTGTGCCCAGGTCACCCCAGGACCTCAGGCCCATCTCTCTTTCCAAAGGTAGGTAGGTGGCCTTTCCCGATTCTTTAATTTTTGAGTTTGTATAACTGAAACTTCTCCTGGGATGATGCAGGCAGCTACTGCACAGTCACTCCAGACTTACTCTTCACTTTGTGGTTTGGGTCCTGCAGCTCACTGCATGTGAGGGGTACCATCTGCCCTCCCCGCACTGGCAACTGTCCCTCCCACACTGCCTATTTCCCCCTTTCTGCTTTTTGTGGCCACATGTCTAATGATGGCAGGGAAGTCTCTGTGGCCTATTTTGTGGTACTTTCATTTATAACTAGACAGCAATACTTTATATTTAAATGAATAAACTATGTTCAAATTTCTTTTTTAAAAATTTTTACTTTATTTTTATTTTAAGTTCTGCGGTACATGTGCAGGATGTGCACATTTGTTACATAAGTAAATGTGTGCCACAGGGGCTTGCTACACATACCAACCCATCACCTAGGTATTAATCCCAGCATGCATTAGCTCCTTCCCCTTGGCCCCCATGACATGCCCCAGTATGTGATGTTCCCCTCCCAGCGTCCATGTGTTCTCATTGTTCACCTCCCACTTATAACTGAGAATATGCAGTATTTGGTTTTCTGTTCCTACATTAATTTGTTGAGGATAATGGCTTCCAGCTCTCTCCATGTCCCTTAAAAGGACATGATCTCATTCCTTTTAATGGCTGTATAGTATTCCATTGTATACATGTGCCACATTTTCTTTATCCAGTCTATTATTGATAGGCATTTGGGTTGATTCCATGTCTTTGCTATTGTGAATAGTGCCACAATGAACATACATGTACATGTATCTTTGTAACAGAATGATTTATATTTTGGGGAGTATATAATGAGTAATGGTATTGCTGGGTCAAATGACATTTCTGGTTCTAGATATTTGAAGAATCACTGCAGTGTCTTCCACAATGATTGAAATATTTTACATCCACACTAACATTGTAAAAGCATTCCTATTTTTCTGCGATCTTGCCAGCACCTATCATTTCTTGACTTTTTAATAATCACCATTCTAATTGGCATGAGATGGTATCTCATTGTGGTTTTGATTTGCATTTCTCTAATTTCTCTAAGGATTAGCGACGATGAACTTTTTTCATATGTTTGTTTGTTGTTTGTTGGCCACATGAATGTCTCTTCTTTCTTTTTTTTTTTTTATATTTAATTTGAAACAGAGTCTCCATCTGTTGCCCCAGGCTGGAGTGCAGTGGCGTGATCTCATCTCACCACAACCTCTACCTCCCAGCTTCTAGCAATTGTCCTGCCTCAACCTCCCAAGTAGCTGGGATTACAGGTATCTGCTACCATGCTGGGTTATTTTTTTATTTTTATTTTTATTTTTATTTTTTTAGAGAGATGGGATTTCACCATGTTAGCCAGGCTAGTCTGAAACTCCTGACCTCAGGTGATCTGCCCACCTCGGCCTCCCAAAGTGCTGGGATTGCAGGCAAAAACCACTGTGCCTGACCATGAATATGTTCTTTTGAGAAGACTTTTTCATGCCTTTGCCCACTTCTTAATTGGGTTGTTAGTTTTTTTTCTTGTAAATGTGTTTAAGTTCCTTGTAGATTCTGGATATTAGACCATTGTCAGATGGATAGATTGAAAAAATTTTCTCCCACTCTGTAGGTTTCCTGTTCACTCTAATAATTTATTTTGCTGTGCAGAAGTTCTTTAGTTTAATTAGATCCCTTTTGTCAATTTTTGCTTTTGTTGCAATTGCTTTTAACAATTTTGTCATGAAATATCTGCCTGTTCTTATGTTCTAAATGGTATTGCCTAGGTTTTATACCTTTGGGTTTTACATTTAAGTCTTTATTCCATCTTGAGTTAGTTTTTGTACAAGATGTAAGGAAGGGGTACAGTTTCAATTTTCTGCATATGGCTAGCCAGTTTTCCAGGACCATTTATTAAATAGGGAATCCTTTCCTCGTTGCTTGTTTTTGTCAGGTTTGCTGAAGATCAGATAGTTGTAGATGTGCAGTCTTATTTCTGAGTTCTCTATTCTGTTCCATTGGTATATGTGTCTGTTTTTGTACCAGTACCATGCTGTTTTGGTTACTGTAGCCTGTGGTATTGTTTGAAGTTGTATCACCTGATGCCTCCAGCTTTGTTTTTTTTTTTTTTTTTGCTTAGGATTGTCTTGGTTATATGGGCTCTTTTATGGTTTCATATACATTTTAAAGTAGTTTCTTCTAATTCTCTGAAGAATGTCAATTGTATCTGAATGGGAATAGCGTTGAATCCATAATTTGGGTAGTATGGCTATTTTAACAGTATTGGTTATTTCTATCCATGATCATGGAATGTTTTTCCATCTGTTTGTGTCCTCTATTATTTCCTTGAGCAGTGGTTTGTAGTTCTCCTTGAATAGGTTCTTTACTTCCTTTGCTAACTGTATTCCTAGATATTTTATTATCTTTATTGCAATTGTGAATGGGAGTTTACTCATTATTTGGCTCCCTGCTAGTGTATTGTTTGTGTATAGAAATTCCTGTGACTTTCGCAGATTGATTTTGAATCCTGAGACTTAGCTGAAGTTGCATATCTGCTTATGAATCTTTTGGGCTGAGACAATGGTGTTTTCTAGATATAGGATCATGTAACCTACAGGCAAAGACAATTTGACTTCCTTTCTTCCTATTTGAGTATCATTTCTTTCTTTCTCTTGCCTGATTGCTCTGGCCAGAACTTGGAATACTATGTTGAATAGGACTGGTGAGAGACAGCTTCCTTGTCTTGTGCTGGTTTTCAAAGGGAATAGTTCCAGCTTTTGCCCATTCAGTATGATATTGGCTGTAGGTTTGTCATAAATGGCTCTTATTATTTTGAGGTATGTTCCTTCAAAACCTAGTTTATTGAGAGTTTTTTTTTTAACATGAAGAAATGTTGAATTTTATTAAAGGTCTTTTTCTGTGTCTGTTGAAGTATTATGTGGTTTTTGTCATTGGTTCTGTTTATGTGATGAATTATGTTTATTGGTTTGCGTATGTTGAACCTGCCTTGCTTCCCAAAAATGAAGCCAACTTGATCATGGTGGATAAACTTTTTGATGTGCTGTTGGATTTGGTTTGCTAGTATTTTATTAAGAATTTTTGCATTAATGATCATCAGGGATATTGGCCTGAAGTTTTCTTTTTTTGTTGTATCTCTGCCAGGTTTTAGTATCGGGATGATGCTGGCCTCATAAAATGAGTTAAGGAGGAGTTTTTCTTCTTCAGTTGTTTGAAATAGTTTCAGAAGAAAGTGTATCAGCTCCTTATTGTACCTTTGATAGAATTCAGCTGTAGATCCATCTGTTCCCAGACGTTTTTTGGTTGGTAGGCTATTTATTATGCGTCAATTTCAGAGCTTGTTGTTGGTCTACTTAAGAATTCAACTTCTCCTTGGTTCAGTCTTGGGAGGGTGTATGTATCCAGGAATTAATTCATTTCTTTTAGATTTTCTACTTTATTTGCATAGAGGTGTTTATAGTATTCTCTGATGGTTGTAAGTATTTTTGTGGGGTCAGTGGTGATATCCTCTTTATCGTTTTTATTGTTTCTATTTGATTCTTCTCTCTTTTCTTCTTTATTAGTCTAGCTAGTGGTATATTTTTAGTTAATTTTTTTAAAAACTAGCTCCTGGATTCATTGATTATTTTAAGGGATTTTGTGTCTCTGTCTCCTTCAGTTCCAATCTGAGCAAGGGAAAACTGCTGATTGGGGCAGCAGTGGTGGTAGCCACCCCTTCCCCCACCAAACTTGGTGTTTCTTAGGCAGCCTCCAACATACTACACTGACTGGCAAAGATTCCAAGCCAGTGGTTTTTAGTTTGAGGGATTCCATGGGAGTGGGACCCGCTGAGCAAGGCCAGTTGGCTTTCTAGCTTCAGCCCCTTCCCATGGGAGTGGATGGATCTCCTGCCTCACCAGAGTTCCCAAAGCTGTAGTATGCAAAAACTCCAGTGTCTCAGTGTCTGCCAAGTGACCGTCCACCTGAGCAGCCGCTGTGGGTCTGCACAGTTCTATGCTTTGAATCCATGACACTGGTGGTGTGGGATCACAAGGGGACCTCCTGATCTGCAGGTTGCAGAGATCTGTGGGAAAACCCTGGTTTTCAGAGTGGGACAGCACAATTCCTCACCACCTCCCTTGGCTTGGGGAGGGAGCTCCTGTTGCCTCGTGCAGGCCCCAGGTGGGCCCTCACTCCACCCTGCTTTTTTTCCCCATTGTCTGTGGATTATGCCAACCATCTAGTCAGTCCCAATGAGAGAAACTGGGCACCTCAGTTGAAGATGCAGAATTCACTCGCTGTTTTTATTCTCCTTGGCGGGAGCCACATACTGGAGCTGTTTCTATTTGGCCATTTTGGCTAAAGGTTCAGTTTGAGTTTCTGTTGCAGACACTGCAAGAAACATAACTGAATAAAGAGGTGATATGAAATTATATATCATAGTAATAACTGTTGCTGTTTCTTTCTTATTTTGTTTTATTTTGCTTTCTAATAAAATGGAGGAAATAGTATTTAGAAAGTGTTTATATTTATCATCAATTATTCCTGTATAGTTCTCTGTTTTAAAAAATATGCCCCCAAGTTTTGAAATTTTGATTCAGTATGGACTTTGAAAGAATGTGAAATCTGGGAGCATGTATTGCTGTTACTAAGACTGAGGACTGTGACGGCGCTTGGTGTTCGTCCAAGCAGTCAGGCTTGCAGAGAGAATTTGAGTCCTGCCACGGTCTTTTGTAAAGGAAACTAGCCCCACCTGTTGTTCAGATTCATTTTGCTCGCATGAAAGAGGAATGCTGTCCTTGGAAACCTCTGTCCAAATGCATTTTTCTTCTGTTCTGGGCAGCATTGCAAAAGTGATCTGAATCTCAGAAAAAGGAGAAAAAAAAATCACATCTAAAAATGTGTCTTTACATTGAACACTGATCCAGCAAGTAACCTAGAACTGTATAGTTATATTCACAAAGCATCGTCAAATTCTGGGATGTTTGTTTTGGCTTTGTGTTATAATTGCAGCTATAAAACTAAAAGTGGACAAATTCTTTCACATTTAATTTCTTTTTATCTTGTCTAAGTCTCAGTACCTTTATTTGTAGAATTGTGTTAATAATAATCCACAGGCTTACTATGAGGAATACATCAGATACTATACATAAAACAAATAGGATATTTGTTGACATATAGTATTCATTCACCAGATGCTTAATCTTTTCTTCCTCTTGTATATGTTAGCCTGTGATTATTACTCTAGTGTTGGTCTCAAATAACTTAACCTGTCATTAGATTTTGCTTTAGTTCATAGGGACAGTAGAGGAGGAGGCAATGGAAAAATCACTAGGTATGTTTGCTTAGTCTCTCAGATACTTTAGCAAACAACTCTCAGATAATTGGAAAAATGGAAACACAGAGGTGTTATATTGTGTTTGGTTTTGAGCAAAGTTCTTGTAGTAAATGTGGATGTTTACTATTTCCAGGGTTTATAATAAAAGATGGAAAAGAGAGGCTATGCTGATGCACGTTATCAATATGGGGGCTTGTCAGAAATTAAGCAAATGTTTAAGAAAGTTATTGAATTTGACAAACATTATCAAGTACCTTCTCTGGCCCAGGCACTGATCTTAACTTCAACTCCTCATCAGGGGTGAAAAATAGACTCTGTCAATGCTGAGTGCAGTGGTTCATGCCTATAATTCCAGTGCTTTGGGAAGCCAAGGCAGGAGAATCACTTGATACCAGGAGTTTGAGACCAGCCTGGGCTACAAAGCAAGACCTTATCTCTACAAAATAGAAAAAACAAAATTAGCCAGGCATGGTAGTATGTGAATATAGTCCAAGCCACTTGGGGTTGATGTGGGAGGATTGCTTGAGCCCAGGAGTTCGAGGCTGCAGTGAGCCATGATCACGCCGCTGCACTCCAGCATGAGTGATAGAGCCAGATCCTGTCTCAAAAACAAAAAACAAACAAACAAAACACAGACTCTTTCTAGTCATGACTTTATTCATGCTTACCACCTGGTCCTTGCCCTTATAGAGTTCACAATAAAGATATTCTGGTCTGGGACGAAAACAACTTTAAACTCTCTCCATCATCATTCTTATGATGCCAATAGATTTCAAAAAATAGCCTAACGATTTTACAAATGACCTTAGAAGTTCTAGATCCTAGTTTATTACCTGAGCAACTACTTATCTATATGTGATTTAATTTAAATTGTCATAAATAGCTACTCAAGGAATGGTTAATCTAAATTTTAAAATTACTTTTCTTTAGTGGAATTCAAAGCACATTACTGTGTTTTACAGAGTTAAACGTCGTCAGCTCATGACTTAGGTAAGCCTGGCATGTGAATACCTGTGCAATTGAAGGAGATGTTGGCTGTATGCACAATGCCTGCTGTTTCTCTTGCTGTTGGTCATTTTATGTTGTGTCCTTTGTCAGGTTGGAAACAAAAGATTAATCTCATTTGGTAGGCTTTTAAAAACGTGTTTGTCTGTTCATGTGTGTATATATAGAAGCCTAGTATTCAGAACTAAAATTTAAGTTTTAGGCTTAAACTACCAAGATTTTTTTCAGAGATGGTTTATTTCACCACTAAAAGTTCTTCTGAGGCTTCAGTAGCGCTGAACTTTATTTAGAAAATACTCAGTGATGGATGAAGCCAGAAAAAAATTTTTTTAAATTAAAAACAGGAGCCTTAAAAATTGAATTCCCTTCTTACTGTTGCTATTCTTATATTATTTTGGTATCTACATGAATGATTATTTGAAAAATTTTGGATATCTGATGATGTGTATCATCCCAAATTAATTTCCCAATGTTAAAAAAACATTTTATAATACAGATAGCTCAGTTATTTAGAAGCTGGTTCTCTAATTTGTAATGATTTTTATAGAAAAATGACAAGTAGAAGCTTGTCGTGGGTGAAGTTAACAACAAAAGGCTAAAATTTATTTGTCTGTCTTCAGTCTCTTTCTCTTCAGTCAAAGACAACTTACATACAACAAGATTTTTCCTTCTTAATTACTACATTTATTATAGTATTTACCCTGTTCAAAATGCTTTAGTGACGTTCCAGCTTTGAGTAAGATAGAGTAAACAGACCAAGCCCTGTCTGTCTTACTGAATACAACTATCAAACCTGGACAAAACACATGAATTATATTTTCAAGGACTCTGAAAAGTAAATTATAGCAGATGGATTGAGAAAGACCAGACCTGAAAATAAAACAAAACCAGGAGTGAGTTTACCATGTTTTTCCTCTGGAGGAACCCAGCTTTGACTTGAGAAACTCAGAAGCAGACATCAACATAGACAGGAAGGGCTTCACCTGGTAGTGACAGTGACAGCAGAGGAGGGTCCCAGTTTCCTAAAGCTCTCAGGATGAGAAAGTTGGTCCAAGATAAGGAGCATAAAGGGCTTTTCTCTTTCTGTGTCTTTCTGCTTGGCCTCCGTCATGGGTACAGTCACAAGAGGGTGTTACAGAGATGAATGAGTAAAGTTACCATTTACTGGCTACAGAATTGGAAAGAGGATCCACAGGCAACCAAAAGTACCAGAGAGATTGCAGAGAAAGAAAACCTCAGGAGACCAACTTCATAAAGTGGTATTTACTAATGCCTGGGCTCAATCCCAAATTGTACATGAATATATTTGGTCCTAGGTCGGATATTGAAGACTTTGAAAAGTGAACTTTGATATATCATTGCCCAGACAGGCTATTATGCGATACAACACACAGGATGTATCTAAATAGTGCTCAAATGACTTTGAAAATGGAAATAATATTAAAGATGAAAACAAAAAAAAGAAAGCTGGTCAGAACTTGCGGACATAATCCTTTGGGTCAATTGCCTGATTACAAAATAGTTAATATTCTCAATTGAAGTAAAACAAAACTTAGAGACTGGGCATGGTGGCTCATGCTTGTAATCCAAGCACTTTGAAAGGACAAGGCAGGAGGATTGTTTGAGGCCGGATGTTTGAGACCAGCCTGGCCAACAGTGAGACCAGATTGCTAGAAAAAAAGAAAATCATATAAAGCTGGACATTGTGGCATGTGTCTGGAGTCACAGCTACTAGGGAGGCTGAGATAGGAGGATCACCTGGGGATTTCAAGGTTGCAGTGAGCTATGATCACATCACTACATTCCAGCTTGGGTGATAAAGCAAGACCTAAAATTTTTTTAAAAAATACAAGACTTAGAGTCTCAATATAATCAACATGTCTAGCATACAATGAAAAATTGCTTAGCATATGACGAACTAGGAAAATTTCAACTTGCATTGGAAAATCCAACCTACATTGACACTGAAATGACAGATTTTGAAATTACCTGACTGACTCTAAAGCAGCTGTTATTAAAATGTTCCAATGAGTAAGGGCAAATCACTTTAAAATGTTCTGATGAGTAAGGGCAAATCTCTTTAAATGAATTGAAAGGAAGAAAGTCTCAATAAAGTAATAAAAGATATACAGACATTCAAAAACACAAAAAATAACTGAATTAAAAAAAACTCATTGGCAGGCTCCATGAAAGTGACAGAGGAAGAATCTGTGAATTTGAAGATAGATTGATAGAAATTATTTCATATGAACCACACAGAGAAACATGATTTCAAAAAATGGGCATACCTTCAGAAACCTTCAGGACAATACAAAAAGGCCTATTATTTATGCCTTTGAAAATCCAGGAGGGTAGAAAGAGTACAATTTATGTGTGTGTGTATGAACATGTAAACAAACATATATAAACACCCTTATGTTTGAAGAAATAATGGCTGAAACATCCCAAAATTGCCAAATCACATACACCTACAGATTCAAGGAACTCAGCAAACTCGTAATAAAAACAAGTAAATCCATGCCCAGAGATATCATAATCAAACTGCTAAAAACTAAAGACAAAGAGAAATCTTAAAAAAAGCCTGAAAAAAAGTGATGTATTCCTTGTGGAGAAAAATCTATTTAAATAACGTCAAATTTCTTGTCAGATTTCACAGAAGGTAAAAAGAAATCAACCAACATTTTTTAAATGCTGGAAGAAAAGAACTGTCAAGTAAAAATATTATATCCAACAAAAACCTCCTTTAGGAATTAAGGCAAAATAAAAAGATTCTCATATTAAAAACAAAATAAGACAAAACAAAAAGCCAAAGACACCCTCTAAAAAGTCTGCTGAAGGAATGCTTCACACATAAGAAAATAAACTGCAGAGCAAGTTTCATGAAAGAACAACAGAAATTGTAACTATATAAATAAATATAATACATATTATTCTTTTCTTGAGTTATTTAAAACACATGACAGTCAAAAGCAAAAATATGACATTGGCTGATAGAGTTTTTATCCAGTATGCAGATTTAATTTAAATGTATACTATAATAGGACCTATGTGATGGTAGGTAGGATTCCTACTTTCTACTTGAAAAGGTTAAATATTGATTTTAAATACAACATGAAAGTTAAGCATATATGTTGTAAGTCCTGTAGCAGCTACCAAAGTATTTTTTTACATACATAAAGAGATACAGTGAAAAACCTGATATACTTAAGTGGAATACTACAAAAAGATCCAGTAACACAGAATAAGGCAGAAAAGCTAAAACAGAGGAATAAAAATCAGAAACAACAAGCAGAAAACAAATAATGAAATGGTAGACTTAAATCCAAGGATATTTATACTTGCATCAAATGTAAATGTTGTCTAAAGGGCCAATTTAAAGGCTGATTACCAGAATAAACAAAGAAAAATATATAATGCAGCAGTACACTGTGTACAAAAAAATAAAATCACTTTAAAATAAGGATAAAGGTATGCCCAAAGTAAAAAGATGGGAAATATAAACGAAGCAACCTTAAATAAAACAATACTCAGGTTACTGTATCAATATTAGACAAAATAGACTTCAACGCAAAGAAAATGACTAGGGATAAAGAGAACATTAAATAATAATAAGATGAGCAATTTACCAAGAAGGCATACAAACTTTGAGTATGTCTGTAGTAAACAGCAGAGCTTCAAAGTACGTGAAGTAAAAACTAACAAAAATGAAAGGACAGTTATATTCACAATTATACTTGGAAGATTCAACAATGCTTTCTCGAAAATTGACAAAACTAGTAAACAGAAAATTTGCCTTGATATAGAAAAGCTGAGGAAAAAATACCAATCGCCTGAATATAATTGATATTTTTCACACTCTGCTCCAAAACAATAGAATAGGCATTCTTTTCAAGTGCACATGGAATAATTATTACATTTATTAAGATAGACCTCATTTGGAATAATAAAACAAATTTGTAGCAAGTTTCATGGAACTGAAGTCACACAAAGTATGTTTTTTTGTTCATAGTGGAATTAAATTAGAAATAAATGACAGAAAGATACTAGGGGGAAAAAATCCAAACAGTTTGAAATTAACAACGTACTTCTAAATACTCTATAGTCAAGGAAGAAGTGTCAAAGAAAATAATAAATTATTTCAAACTGATTAGAAATGAAAGTACAGCATATCAAATTTGTGGGATGTCTGTAAATACATGTGTAGAATAAAATGTATTATGTGAAATGCTTATTTTATGAAAAAATAAGTTCTCGAATAATATAAGCAGCTACCTTAAGAACTTACATAAAGAAAAGAAAAAAAAACCCACAAAGCAATCAGATGTAAAAATAATAAAGATAAGATAGTAAATCAATAAAATTGAAATCAGAAAAACAGTAGAGCAAATTAATGAAACCAACAGCTGATTCTTGAGATTAATCACATTGATAAGCCTCTAGCAAGACTGACAGGATCAAAGATAAAAGATACAAATTACAATATCAGAAATGAAAGAACCACCACTACTGACACCATAGCATTAAAAGCATAAGGTTATGTATGTATTTAAGTATAGTAGCAATAGATAATTAGAAAGCACAATTTAAATAGTAATTTCATTTAAAATAGCTCTCCAAATGTGAAGCACTTAGACATAAACCTAACAAAACATGTACAAGATATGTATGCTAAAAACTACAAACCCTCACAAAAAAATCATAGATGACCAAAATGAATGGAGACATGTATCATGTTCATGGATTAAAACACTAAACATGTTAAACCTGTTATTTCTACAAAATTGATCTATAGATTTAATGCAACTCCAGTCAAAATCACAGCAGGATATTTTGTAGATATAGACAAATTAATACTGAAAATCCTGTGGAAAGACAAAGGAAATAGATTAGACAAAACACTTCTTAAAATGAATGGAGAAATATACTACTCAATTTTAAGAATTATTGAAAGCTTCAGTAACCAAGAGTCTGGTATCAGAGGGGACATAAATAGACCTGCACCAAATATGCCAACTCATCTTAAATGCAACAGCAGTTCATTGGAGAAAGGGTAATGGAACAATTGGAAGCAATTGGTATACAAAAGGAAATTCAACCTAACCCTCACATATGCAAAAGTAAGCTCAAAATAGATCATAGATCTAAATGTAAAACACAAATTTATAAAATGTTTAGAAGAAAATCTTCATGACTTATGAGTTAGGCAGTGAGTTTGGACATATCTAAGAAGAAAATATATGTACATATTTGATAATTTAAATTGGACTTTATAAAAATTTAAAACTTTTGCTCTATAAAAGACGATCTAAGAAAGTGAAAAGATAAGCTACAGAGCAGAAATAAAATTTTTTCAAATTTCATATTCATCAAAAGATTTGCATTCAAGATATATTTAAAAACTCTTAAAAATCAATGGTAAAAATACAAAGAACATGATTTAAAAGTGGGCAGAAGTCTTGAACAGACCAAAGTAGATATGAAGAAGGTAATCAGACAAACCTATGTGCAACACCATTAGTTTAACTTAGGGAAATGCAACTGAAATGATAATGTCATAGCACTAGAATGATAATTATAAAAAGAAAACAAAATGAAAGGCCCTGTCACTAACAACTCCTGGTAAGGATGTGGAGCAATTGGAATTCTTATACATTGATTATGGGAATACAAAAATGGCAAAACTGCTTGGAAAACAGGTTGACAATTTCTCAGAAAGATAAATAAATGCTTATCATATGACCCATAAATCCTATTACTTAGTATTTATGCTAGCAAACTTTAAATTTATGTTCACAAAAAAGCCATATATAAATATTTATAGTAGCTTTGTTTGTATTTGCCAAAAGTTGACAATAATCAAAATGCCATTCAACAGGTGAATAGAGTAGAAACTGTGGGATCTGACTACTATTGTCAATTAAAAGGAATGAATTATTGATATGTGCAACAACTTGGATGAATTTCAAAGGCATTATACAGAATGAAAGAAGTCAACCTCAAACAGTTTACCTGCCATATGATGTAGAATCTTAACAAGGCAAAGCTATGATGGAAACAAATCAATGAGTGCCAGGGGTTGGGGTGGAAGAAGAGTGTGACTATAAGGAGATAACATGAGAGGTTTTTGGGGAACTGATGAAGCTGTTCCACATCATGATTCTCATGGTGATTACATATATCTATACGTGTGATATAATTCATAAAACTATAATTTATAAAACTATAACTTATATGACTATAAATTAATTTAAAAAATACAATTAGAAGAAAAAAGTCTTCCCAATGTTTGACAATTGCCTTTAGATTATCTTTCACACTCTATAGCAGGAAATGAATGGCTTCCATTCTCCGGCTACACTCATTTTCCCAATGTATTTTCCACCATGATGTGAATCTATTCTCAGTATCTCACTCACTTCAGTTTTTCTTTATTCTCTAAAGATCTAAGTCATAATATACAATCTCACCCAGGCTGAGTATTTGAGACCAGCAGCATATCTGGAGCTAGTTACCTGGCAGATGTGATTAGTTAAAACTTTACCTTATTCACCCAAGGCATGACTTGAAAACGGGATCAATATTTTCATCTGTGAGGTTTTAAGGCTTTTGTAGGCAAGGATGAATTTCATTCTACTGACAATCTGAACAGTTTTTTGTGATTCCAATAACCCTATGAAAAGATAAAGGCAGCTGGGAGTACATACCGTAGAAGAAATATGATTGAAAGGAGAATATCAACCATTCACATAAGTGGTAAGTAAGTATTTGTCATCTTAACTAAGGATTCAAAAAAAGGAAATACACATCAATTACATCATGAAGAATTAAGTGTGCTATATGGAGAAATTTCCTATCAAGGAAATTTGTTCACCTTCCTGAAAAGTATGGCTGGGGTTGGTCACAGAGTTATTCTCTAGATCTCTTTAAGAGAAAGATGGATTCCTTTTTATTTTTTAATTGACAGATTACATTTTATGTACTTGCTGTGTATAACATGTTTTCAAATATATATACCTTATGAAATGCCTAAATTTTATCAAATTAACATAGATATTAAATCAGCTATGAACACTTTACATTTACTCTTTTGTTTTTTAAGAATACAATATATCATTAATGATAGTCACCATGTTGTATAATAAATCTCTTGAATTTATTCCTTCTAACTGAAATTTTATATCCTTTAACCAACATCTTCCTAACACCTCCAACCAGTTCAGTCCTTAAACCACCATTCTCTTCTCTCCTATGAGATCAGCTTTTCTAGATTCTGAGTATGAGTGAGATCGTGCAGCATTTGTCTTTCTGTGCCTGGATTATTTCATTTAGCATAATGTCCTCCAGGCCCATCCATCTTAATTGCAAATGTGAGGATTTCCTTCCTTATTACGGTTGAGTAGTCTTTTATTTTGTATATATAGCACATTTCCTTTATCAATTCATCAACTGATGGACACTTAGGTTGATTTCATATCATCGCTATTGAGAATGGCACTGCAGTAAACACGGAAGTGTAACATATCTCTTTGAAATACTTATTTCATTTGCTTTTGAGATATATACATATATCTGGTGGTGGGATTGCTGAATCATGTGGTAGTTCTGATTTTAATTTTCCAAGAAACCTTCACACTGTTTTCCATAATGATTACACTAATTTCCATTCCCACCAGCAGCATGCAAGAGTTTCCTCTCCTCCACACCTTCACCAACACTTATTATCCTTTGTCTTTTTGCTAAAAGCCATTCTAATAGGTGTGAGGTGATATTGTGGTTTTAATTTGCATTTATCAAATGATTAATGATGTTGTGCATTTTTCATATAACCTATGGCCATTTGTATGTCTTTTTTTAAGAGCTATCTATTCACATTTTTTGCCCATTTTTTAGTCAGTTTGTTTTGCTGCTACTGAGTTGAGTTCTTTATTTATTTTGGATGTGAACCCCTTATCAAATGTATAGTTTATAAGTATGTTCTCCCATAGGATAGATTTTTAACCATTTGGGATGGTTTAAGGGAGACCTAATGAAAAGCTTTGAAGAGAACATTCTGTGGCTCTATTGTGGATTCTGGCATACTTTTTTCAGGATGCTCTTTTCCAGGTCAATATTTAAAGAACTTGAAGACTGCAAAGCTTCTTCTCTTAAGATGAGAGGGAGCCTCTCCTTCACTAATGATCTGAATTTAACACTGGATCAGTTAAAGCCAGATTCATTTGCAAAATATTTGCTCAGCTTTGATGCTATAAAAGTCTCTCCAAAGCTAAGGAAACCCTGAGAAATGGATTATTCATGCGACTCTGCAGAGCTTGGTATCAGGCATCGCTTGTATTTAATCTTTCCCTAAGCATTAACATTCAGAGCTTATGAAAAATTTGTGACATATACTTATAGTCCATCCACTTATGATCAGAGTCGTCATCTGAGTATGAGATTTCTGTCCTTTCAGTGAGAGTTGAAAGCCCTGGTGAAGGCAGATGGAAAACCCCAGAAACACTTGTTGTTTTCTTATTTTTCATTGAGCTTCTGGCTAATTTTTGATAAGGTGTCACCCATTTAATCAGTTTTAGTTTAAACAGAAGATTGAGAAAAAATATCTTCTTTACATCACTATTAGAAAAAAACCCTAAAACTTAATTTTGACTGCATGAAATGATGTCTAATAGCAAATATTTATAATTGGTATATTCCAGATACTCGTAGAGTAGAAAATACAATGTTATTTTCTTTAAAAGGAAATTAGATATGGTATAGAATGTCAGAGGAAACAAATTTAAGAGCAAGATTCTGAATGATGGTTCTGAATTCTAGAAGCCTTTGCTAATGAAGGGAATATTATGATTTTCAATGTAGGTCATGGCCTGAAGTGGAGAATTTCTGAAATTGTCATCGCAGACCCTCCAATCAGACTGACCTGTATCTGCAACTCTCCTGATGAACTCTGAGCCTTCTCAGTGCTACAGATACTTAAATATCAGGCAGATATGGATTGGGATCTAAAGTTTACCCATCCTAATATGAATAAGATGATTCTATTACATTCATCCTGGAGAGTATATCATTCATAGAAATATTGGAAGAAAGATCTTGCATTTGGTTAGGAATATAGATTACGAAGAGCCTCCTTATCCTGAAAGCTGAGATAATATCTGTGTCATATGTGGTAACAAAAAATAAGGTTATTTATATAAAGAAGTTAGCTTGTAGCAAGGTATATAGTAAAGTGCTTCATAATGGCAGCAAGGAAAGAAATATTGAAGGAAAATTTTTAAAGACATTAGGTCAGTTGGTATCTGTTTTTAGCAAGTAAACAAACAAAATATACTTTCTTTTTTCTGCCAATAAATAGGTTAGGAAGCAGCTGGAAGGCAACATCGTCTGGATTCTAGGTGGTCACACCTTCAATGAGTTATTATTTTATTGCTCCTTGGGAGCCTCCACTGAACATGGTGTTCTGTCACTTCTGAAACTCTGGAGAGTTCTTTTCAAGATAGAAAATTGACAACTAGTGCTTTTTTTTTAATTATAGAAGGTAGTGCTTGTTGACCAAACATGCAATCCAAAGTGGTTAGAAAGTCTTTCCCAAGTGTACTAAAAATGCCTGCCACCTTCTCGTTTCCACCCCTCCACACACAGCTTCTTGTAAATACCCTCGCCACACATACCCCACTGCACATAGTGTTCTCTCTGCTGAGAAGAAAAGTGTATACAGACCACATGATCTCACCTCATCTTCATCCTCCTTCATACCCAAAGCTGAGACTATGGTGGCCAGTCATTTGTAAGCTGTCCAGGCACCTTTGAAATGGCCTTGTTTGAAAAGATAAGGGATTATCTTTAGGGAATTTTGTAGGAAGGGAATAAAGCAATAAATAAGCAGTGAAGTTGAAAGTTTATCCTCCAGACAGAGACTAAGATAGCCATCATGGAGAACGATTTAAGCGTGTGGGAAAATAGAAAGTATGACTATGAATAAGTATGATCTATAACATAAAGACAGATGATTTATAATGTAGAGAAAATATTACAGATTAGAAAGTGAAAAAGTCAAAGGGGAAAGATAAGGGAGTGAAGTAGATTTCTGCATAGGTAGAGAATTTAATATAATGTAGAATATGAAATCCTTCCATGTTCTCCAACATAAAATTCAAAGAAACCTCATGACTTACCTAAGATACCTGTAGGAGCAGGAGATGCTGTTGTGTTTCACCTAAACATTTGTTCTTCAATTTTTTTTTAAATGAATATGAAAGAATGCTTCATTTGTTTATGTATTTAAAATATGTATTGACTACCAATGAGGTGTAACAGCCTCTCTTAGACTCAATGCTAGGTCCAGTGTATGCACTTGGAATACAAGGACCCTACCTGGAAGGGCTGACAGTTTTATATTAGGAGACATCTAAGGAAGCATATTTATGGAGCACATGTGAAATTTTGTTACATACATAGAATGTGTAATGATCAACTCAGGGTATTTGAGATGTCCACTACTTTGACTATGTGTCATTTCTATGTGTTAGATGCTGTGACACTGACAAAGACAGGGTATGTAAATGTGGGAGCTCAAAGGAGGAACATCTAGCTCCAACAGTTTGCTAGTTGTGGGGAAGAAAGGGTAAGGAAGTTTCCTCAAAGAATTACATCTGAGCAGAATTATGGCATGTCAGCAACCTCAGCCAGGTGAAGAGCAAAGAGAAAGGCATGCATGAAAGCCTCCAGGGAGACAGAGATTGCAGTGTTCAGGAACTGCAACAACAACAACAACAGCAAATCACATATTCCTGGACGACAAGATGTGAGAGGAGGAATGATGAGAGATTTGTTGGACAGCAGGGGGATTCAAATCAAGGACCAGCACACGTGAGCTGGTTTTTGGCATACTACATAGTTTTGACTTGAACCTTACAACGTAGTATTTTAAGTTAAAGAGCAATATGTTCAGATTTGCAGCAGGGAGGTGGTGAAGTGGTTATTGAGACATTAAAAAGAGCAGAATTTACTGGACTTGGAAGGCTTAGCACAGTACTCTGATTTCTGGCATCTCAGTGAGTTAAGGCAACATGACAAGTAGGAGGAAGAGCAGTTATTATCAAGAGAATGCAAATGGCTTTGAAATGTTGAGTTGGGGTTTCTGTGTGATATACAGGTAGAAAGCAGAGCCCGTAGTAAGATACAAATAGGTCTGGAACACAGGAGAGAATCCCAAGAGGGATATTAGGCTTCCGTCTCTGTAATAGCCGTATAGTTGGGCATTTCGTTTGCTTTGTGCTGTACAATTATTTCAAGTTCTTTACATTTTCTTTCCCTTTTTTTCCCCTTGAGACAAGATCTTGCTGTGTCACCCAGGCTGGAGTCCAGTGGTACGGTCATAGCTCACTTTGGCCTCAAAGTTTTCGGCTCAAACGATCCTCCCACCTGAGCCTACTGAGTAGCTGGGACTGCAGACATTGGTCACCATGCCCTGCTAATTTTTTATTTATATTTTTCTGTAGAGACAGGGTCTCACTGTGCTGACCAGACTGGTCTCAAACTCTGGGCCTCAAGCAATCCTCCTGCCTCTGCATTTTCAAATCTAAAACAAAACACTACACATGGACGGGAACAACCAGTATCAGCCATTCCAAAAACATACCAAAAGGTAAAGAGCATCACCATAATGAAGAATCTACATCAACGAATGGGCAAAACAGCCAGTTAGCATTACCAGAAGCTGTGATTTTCGTCTCTGATAAAACAGACTTTAAAACAACAAAGAACACAAGAAACAAAGAGGGACATTACAT
>CAUYQU010055009.1:0-27722 GCA_963574635.1 Cheracebus regulus
CCCAATCACCGTCCTCTACGTAAAGTGGGCTGAGTGGTGCTCTTCCATCGGGGTGGCAACTACCGGCAGTCCTCTCCAATTGTGTAATCAGGCGGGCCGGCGCCATCTTAATGGCGCAGCTAAATTTTGCTCCCACAGAGAGACCCTTTAGTAGTTCATCTTTGGGCTTAGAGAAGGAAAAAGAAAATAGTCCTATAATACATTTCATATTTCCTACAAATAGTGTTTCAGCAGCTGAAGGCTTTTTAGTTCTAAAACTTATTACACTAGGATTTATTTGAAATATAGTTTACAACCAAATCAAGTGTAATATACATACACTGGCACTTTAGCACAAGGGCAAACTTTTTAAAAAATTATTTTGGACCTTCAAAATTAGGTCATAGTGCAAAAAACAGTCCACGCTCTTACATTCAGCAAATTCATACTAAAATATCTTATTCTTGTAAGATAAAGGTCAAGAAAACTTCATATATGCTACAAGTTTATTACATGTATTTACATAGCTCGTTCTTCCCTCATTACTTAAAATTTTCACATTATACAACTCCCCAAAGTAAGTGTCCTTTCCCCAAAGAAAGCTTTGTGGAAATGATGAGGCCAGTTCACTATAAAGCTTGTGCAGGCCAGGCGTGGTGGCTAATGCCTGTAAGCCCAGCACTTTGGGATGCCAAGGCAGGCAGATTACCTGAGCCCAGGAGTTCAAGACCAGCCTGGCCAACATGGCAAAACCCCATCTCTACTAAAAATACTACAGTTAGCCAGGTGTGGTGGCCCATGCCTGTTATCCCAGCTATTCAGGAGGCTGAGGCAGAAGAATCACTTGAACCCGGGAGGCGAAAGTTGCAGTGAGCTAAGATGGCACCACTGTACTCCAGCCTGGGTAACAGAGCAAGACTCTGTCTCAAAAAAAAAAAAAAAAAAAAGAAGAAAAAGAAAAAAAAGAATAGCTTGTGTAGTGCTACAATACAAAACTGTGTTTTGAAAGCTGTTGAGTCACTGTTAAATAATGTTTCTATAAAAATGGTTTTAGTGTATTTGTTGGCAGACTCCTGTCCACTGCATTTAAGAAAGAGGGCCGTCGGGGTACACTGTGCCTCATTCAAATGAGCTCCAAATGCCCTCTCCACCTCATCACTGTACAGTTTACTAAAACGCAACTATTAGGAAAACTTCATATTTTCATTTTATAGTGCATGAGGTTGTTGTCATATTACCAGCTTGGGTATTTCTAGTATAGTAAACATTTGGATGTTTACCTACTTCTCAATCTTTATATTCTTAGCTAGATAATTATAATCTGATTCACTAACTTTCAACAATTTACTGTCCATGAGTGATAATCTTATATTACTATTTTTCCCCAACCAACAGCAGAAAAAATTGGTTCCTTTTCCACTCCCTACATCTAAACATGAATGTTTTCACTTAAAAGTTACTCGGTTGAGAAAACTTAATATCAAATACAATTATTGATTTAGTTACTTTAAATTACACTGATGCTACCATTACATCACAGTTCACCCAACACATAAAGCAAATGAGATGAAGTCTAATTATGTTTGTATGCATATTTACACACACACACATATATATATTTATATATATATATATATATTGAGATGGAGTCTCATTCTGTCACCCAGGCTGGAGTACAGTGGTGTAATCTCAGCTAACTGCAACCTCCGCCTCCTGAGTTCAAGTGATTCTCGTGCCTCAGCCTCCAGAGTAGCTGGGACTACAGGTGTGTGCCACCACGCCCAGCTAATTTTTGTATTTTTAGTAGAGATGGGGTTTCACCATGTTGGACAGGCAGGTCTTGAACTTCTGACCTTAAATGATCCACCTGCCTTGGCCTCCCAAAGTGCTGGGATTACAGGCCCACAACACCTGGCCTATACCTGCACTTTAAGTAAGATTTTATGTTGAAATGTCATTATTTTCTTATCTAAACAGGAAGCGTATTAGTCCATTTTTGCATTGCTATAAAGAAATATCTGAGACTGGGTAATTTATAAAGAGGTTTAATTGGCTCACAGTTCCGAAGGCTGTACAGGAAGCATGGCAGCAACAACTTCTGGGGAGGCCTCTGGGGAGGGAACTTACAATCATGTTAGAAGGCAAAGGGAGAGCGAGCACTTCACATGACAGGAGCAGGAGGAAGGCCGGATATGCCATGCACTTTTAAACAACCAGATCTCATGAGAACTCACTCCCTAGAACAGAAACACCACCAAGAGGGAAATCTGCCCCCATGATCCAATCACCTCCCAGCAGGCCCCACCTCCAACACTGGAGATTACAATTCTACATGCGATTCGGGGGTTTGGGAGGGACACAAACAAACCATATCATAAACCCAGTGGTTTGGTGGTTTGGGAAGAACACTTGGTGATGGCAGCTCAGTAAATTTGGCTCTGGCATTGTCTGGTTATCTTGAGATTTTTTTTTTTTTTTTTTTTGGAGATGGAATTTCACTCTTGTTACACAGGCTGGAGTATAATGGCATGATCTCGGCTCACTGCAACCTCTGCCTCCTGGGTTCAAGCGATTCTCCTGCCTCAGCCTCCTGAGTAGCTGGGATTTCAGGCACCCATCACCATGCCTGGCTAATTTTTTGTATTTTTAGTAGAGATGGGGTTTTACCACATTGGCCAGGCTGGTCTCCAACACCTGACCTTGCATGATCCACCCACCTCCGTCTCCCAAAGTGCTGGGATTGAGAGGGGAGACCCCCTCACCTCTTTCAATTTCAACTCTTTCCCCACCCTCCTTCCAAATGGGAAGGAGGGTGAAGAAGGAAAGATAAAATATCAAAGATCTGAGAAAAGACTCCCTTTTTACTTCCCAGCGTCTCTGCTATCTGTTAACCTTGAAAGAGCTGCAAATGAATGCTATCTCTGCCAGCTGGAGCCCAGCACTGGGTCACATCCCCACATCTCCACGGATCAGGCTCCCTCCTGGAAACACCTCTGCCAATGAACAGCTTGTTGTTTCTGTCTTATCTTTGTAAGCCCCCTCCCCTGCTGGACCCCGCTTACACTGCATATGAATTAGCAAATCAATGAAGCCAAAAGATTGTAAGGTCGGACATCCAGCAAATGGACAATAACGTACTTCTGCCTCAGTTTCCCCTTTAGCATTGTAAGCCTATAAAAGGGGAGAAAAGCTGCAGCTGGGGATCTTGGTGAATGAGGCTGTAGCCCCCTGCACCTCCTGGCCAAATAAAAAGCCACTTCCTTCCTCAGTTCAGTGTTAGAGAGGTTTGTTCCCCACCGCTCCTGCTTCAGGTTTACAGGCGTGAGCCACCATGCTTGGCCATAGCTTGAGATCTTAAAGTAAGCTGGGACTTGATAAACTAGAGTTCCAATTTGACTATTTGGAAAAGTTTTATTATTCCCCTTATCTTGCATGGCCTGCCATGCAGTTGCTGATGAGTTATGACCCTGTCCTCTTCCTTCTTACGACCTTCATTGGGGAATTCTGACCCTTGGTCTTCTATTAAGCTACTGGTGGTTCTTACTCTCCTTTCTAGATGGAGGAGCTGGATTGTTATACCTCTCTCCACCACCCATCTTCAGCTTCTTTGTCACCTTTCTGTCTGCTTTGCAGATTGCAGGATTTCCACTACTTGTCTTCTTCCTTCATGTCAAGCCCAGGACAATAGGTGTTGCTTCCTGACAGATCCTTTCCTTTGTCTTGATGTAGGATTTTTCATGGACTAATCTGCTGAATTCAGCCTAAGAGCTGAGGCCAACATCTGAGGCTTCTTGGCACACAAGTTTGAAAGAAGTCCTAGAGACTTCAAGCTCAAAACTATGGGTGGCAGTGGCTCCCTCTTGACATCGAAGCTTCCCTTCCTTTTCAGGGAGAGTCAAGGCATGGATCAAACAAAGCCCACGAGCACCAGTGAGCAAGCTGCTGACTATCCAACATCTCCAACCCAACCTCCTCCTTCTGCCTCCACCCCAATTTTAAAACTTTTAAATATGGTTTAGTTGCATCCAAGTGTATCAGATAAAATTATCCATAAATGCTCCAAAAATTCCTGCTTTGGTGCTGAACTAAAGAATTTTCTGCCAGGTGCAGTGGTTCATGCCTGTAATTCTAGCACTTTGGGAGGCCAAGGCAGGCAGATCACTTGAGGTCAGGAGTTCAAGACCAGCCTGGCCAACATGGTGAAACCCCATCTCTACTAAACATACAAAAATTAGCTGGGTGTGACGGCAGGTGCCTGTAGTCCCAGCTATATGGGAAGCTGAGGCAGGAGAATCACTTGAACTGGGAGGTGGAGGTTGCAGTGAGCCGAGGTCGTGCCACTGCACTCCAGCCTGGGCGACAGAGCAAGACTTCATCTCAAAAAAAAAAAAAAAGAATTTTCCATTTTTATTTTACATAGTCCCACTTAATATTTCAGTTCTCTCACCTCTGGTACCTGGAGTCCTTGGCTATCACTGAAATTGAGTAAACTCATTCTCATGAGTTTTAGTAAACTCAAATCGCTTTTGGTCTAGTTTGACATTGGCCAGTATGGCTTTCATATCCAGTTATTCCTTTTTTTTTCCCAGCTGACACATCCTCACTTCCTGCCTGTGGAAGAAACGTTAAATATTAAATTTGAACTCAGTTGAAGGTGGACACAATGGTCACCAAGTCCCAGAACAGGTTGCGTGAGCCCCTTGATGCATTTATCCAGCCATTTTGGAGAAATATCTATTTCAAACTATTCCTATATGTTAGTTATTGAAAAACTAACAGACAACCGTAAAAACAAGTTGACCTTTTAGTGTTCCTTGAGCCCAGTAGCAAAGGGCCCTTGTGACTGGGCCTCATGCCAAAGAACACATGACAAAAAGAGCTAGGGTCCCAGACCATGCCAAAGCTTCATGAGGCCTCTCCTCTGTGCACAGACGGGCGGCTGACTCTGCAGCCCAGGCTGCTGCCTCCTGGTCTGGTGATGAATCCTCCATAGTCTGGTGAGTGTAAAAAAAATATGTATATATATGCTTTTCCTTCTCCCTTTCCTATTGCAATTTGCTTATTATATCACTTGCCTATTATATCATTTGCTTATTATATCTGTATTGCCATTACTTGAGATAAAGGCTGTTTACCCTTAGAAGTATTGTGTGTACCTTTTCTTTTCCCCTTGAGCATTTCCTGAACAGAACACTGCCCTAGAGGAGGGAATGGGAGAAACCTATGGTGATAGTACATTGAGTTTTAAAGTGGACTTTGAAGGTCTCAGCAGACACAATAGTTTAGAAGAAAAGAATTTTGAATCTCAAAACCATGAATTTTGAGTGTCATAAGCAATGGTACTCAGTGTCATAAAAGATTTTTCATAAACAAGTTTTGCCAGCTGAGCATGGTGGCTCACACCTGTAATCCCAGTACTATGGGAGGCCGAGGTGGGTGGATCACCTGAGGTTGGGAGTTTGAGACCAGCCTGACCAACATGGAGAAACCCCATCTCTACTAAAAATACAGATTAGCTGGATGTGGTGGTGCATACCTGCAGTCCCAGCTACTCGGGAGACTGAGGCAGGAGAATCCCTTGAACCCAGGAGACAGAGGTTGCAGTGAGCTGAGATTGCGCCACTGCACTCCAGCCTGAGCAACAAGAGTGAAACTCCATATCAAAAAAAAAAAAAAAAAAAAGTTTGCCATGGGGAATATGGTGAACCATGTCCAGGAAGAAAGTTATAGAATAAATTAAATGTGCTAAAATCCCAATGTGCGGACTAGGAGGATACCTTACCAGCTACATGTTAAAATGTGCTTGAAATTATATTTGTGTGGCCAGTGGTAAAAAGAAGGCCCAGAGGCCAGGCACGGTGGCTCATGCCTGTAATCCCAGCCCTTTGGCAGGCCAAAGCAGGCAGATCACCTGAGGTCAGGAATTCCAGACCATCCTGGCCAACAGGGAGAAACCTCGTCTCTACTAAAAATACAAAATCAGCAGGGCATGGTGGCACATGCCTGTAATCCCAGCTACTCGGGAGGCTGAGACAGGAGAAACGCTTGAACCCAGGAGGCAGAGGTTGCCGTGAGCCAAGATCGCACCATTGCACTCCAGTCTGAGCAACAAGAGTGAAACACCATCTCAAAAAGAAAAGAAGGGGAAAAAAAGGTCAAGAATTGGGATGTATTTAAGGTTGTCTAGAATATTTACTGATGTCCTGGGAAAGATCTCAATATGTGTTTCCCTTCCTCTACACTTTGTAAAAATTTTCAAATAAGCAGCCACTCAACTTGTCCAAATGCTTCTTTTGAAAGATCACTCTGTGTCTTTCCGTGACTTTTTTTTTTTTCATTATAATGAGTGTGATGGTTAATTTTATTTGTCAACTTGCCTGATCCATGGGGTACCCAGATATTTGGTTAAGCATTATTCTGGGTGTGTCTATGAGGGCATTTCCAGATGAGATTGGCATTTGCATTGGTGGACAGAGGGAATCAGATGACCCTCCCCAATGTGGGATCATCAAATCAATCTGTTGAGTGCCTCAATCAAACAAAAGGGTGGAGGAAGGTTGAATGTGCTCTCTCTGCCTGACTGCCTTTGAGTTGGGGCATCAGTCTTCTCCTGCCTTTGGATTTAGACTGTATATACCACCAGCTCTCCTGGGTTCCCAGCCTGCTGATGCAGATCTTGGGACTGCTCAGCCTCCGCAACTGCATGAACCAATTTTTTTATAATAAATCTCTTTCTGTATATACACAAATCCTATTGGTTCCATTTCTCTGGAAAACCCTGACCTAATACAAAGGACTAATACAATATATTAATTTTTTTAACTTAGAATTTATAAAAGCTATTTTAAAAATCACCTATAGGCCAGGCACAGTGGCTCATGCCTGTAATCCCAGCACTTTGGGAGGTCGAGGTTGGTGGATGACTTGAGGTCAGGAGTTCAAGACCAGCCTGAGCAACATGGCGAGACCCTGTCTTTACTAAAACAGACCAAAAATAGTCTGGCATGGTGGTGCATGCCTGTGGTCCCAGCTACTGGGGAGGCCAAGGTGAGCGAATCATAAGGTCAAGCATTCAAGACCAGCCTGGCCAACATGGTGAAACCCTGTCTCCACTAAAAATATCAACAACAACAACAAAAAAAAAAATTAGCCAGGCATGGTGGCATATGCCTGTAATCCCAGGTATTTAGGAGGCTGAGGCAGGAGAATTGCTTGAACCCAGGAGGCAGAGGTTGCAGTGAGTTGAGATTGTGTCACTGAAGAATATATTATTCTTTATATAATTGCACAATAGCATAATATGCAGGCTTTTGTTTTTTTTGAGACACAGTCTTGCTCTGTTGCCCAGGCTGGAGTATAGTGGTGCGATCTCAGCTCACTGCAACCTTCGCCTCCCAGGTTCAAGCAATTCTCCTGCCTCAGCTTCTGGAATAGCTGGGACTATAGTCATGTACTACCACACCTGGCTAATTTTTGGTAGAGATGGGGTTTCACCATGTTGGCCAGGCTGGTCTTGAACTCCTGGCCTCAAGAGATCCACCCACCTTGGCCTGCTAAAGTGCTGGGATTACAGGCATAAGCCACCATGTCCAGACTGCAGTTTGTTTTGTGATCTACATTATTTCTTTCACATTATTAAATTTTTGAGAATATGCTTTTTAAACATTATTATTTATTTCAAATAATAGACAATCCTTTCTTTTTTTTTTTTTTTTTTTTTTGAGACATAGTCTCGCTCTGTCACCCAGGCTGGAGTGCAGTGGCATAATCTTGGCTCACTGCAACCTCCACCCCCTGGGCTCAAAAAAAAAAAAAAATACAGGTGATAACAGAAAAACAACACAAAAAGAACTTCCATCAGCCAACAACAGTATTAGATAGCACCTAATCCATGTATAGCCGTTTGCTATATGCCTGCTGAGGTCCATTCTCTTTCTCTAATTTTGTCATGATTCTGCCTCAGATTCTGAGGTCAGGTACAGAATTAATCACAGCTAACACCCCAGATGGGCAGTGCCCTCCCTGCCATCTTATCCCTCGGTAAGCAAGCACTGGGTTAGCAGCTGACTCATTTCATCATGGGAGTCATCTTGTCCACCAGATTCTTGACAACTCCATTCACAGTGGGGCATGGCAGAGACTCATGTGTGTGTAAGCCAAACCCAAACTGTTCTCAAAGTGTAGGAGAATTCTCATTTATCTCATATAACCTTACTTGCAAGGCTGTACCAAGGGCGGGGTGGTGCAGGTCTCAGATGGTGTCCTGTGGGATGTGCATGGGCAGATGGCTGGGGCAGCCAGACCACTGAAACCCTTAAGGAAAGACAAGGAAGATGTGCTTCTTGGTCAAAAAAAAACCTGTCCTTTGTTTTCTGTTAATTTGATATTAAGAAAAAAATATTTCCTTATCTGTATCTGTAGCTGCATTCTCTATGCCTGAGGTGTGTTTTTCGTTTTGTTTTGAGATGGAGTCTCGCTCTGTCACCAGGCTGGAATGCCATCTCAGCTCACTGCAACTTCTATCTTTCAGGTTTAAGCCATTCTCCTGCCTCAGCCTCCCAAGTAGCTGGGATTACAGGTGAGCACCACCACCCCCAACTAATTTTTGTATTTTTAATAGAGACAGGGTTTCACCATGTTGGTCAGGACAGTCTCCATCCCTTGACCTCATGATCCGCCTGTCTCGGCCTCCCAAAGTGCTGGGATTACAGGCGTGAGCGACCGAGTCCTGCTGCCTGAGGGTGTTTCGATTTGCTCCACTACAAAGCTCACATTTGGAAAAGCAACTGTAATTATTAGTGAGTCATAATCCACTGTCATTATCCAACATCCATTCACTTTTCATGATGGTCAAACAACTGGAAGTTAAATAGGACTAGGACAGGAATCAACATCCATGCATCTTTGGTCACTAACAAAGCCAACATCCTCTGAGTTTCCCTCATATGTTTGCTATTGCTTTTGCCTTTTTTTTTTTTTTTTTGCCAATGGTGAGGGAAGCTATCAAGAGTTTTCTATTGTAACGACTTTTTTTTTGTAGACACAGATCTCACTTTGTTGCCCAGGCTGGCCTATTCCAGGATTTGACTTTGCAATTGATTCCCTAGACATAGAGATTATCCAGGGTAACACGCAAGGACAGGTGAGTGAGGAGCCATTTCTCCATGCAATGGAACTTGCTTGAGCAGGAGGCCTTCAGGATCTTCACACAAGGAAAGTCAGTCTGGTTGTATTATGAAGGCAGGACTTGGGCTAGTAAAGAGGACCTGGGGGCAAGGGGAGGCGAGGCTGAGAGTGGTCTGGATGCTTTGACTTCTCTCCTAGATCCCTAATCTAATTTTTGGAGTTTTGAGCAATGCTCTAACCTTTGCCTAAGTGATACTAAGATGCTGTAAACTCAATGGTCTTTACAGTTCAGCAACCTGCAGGACTGAACTTTATCATTTCAAAAGGACTCTGGGTTATACTTTGTGCCTCAATTTCAGAATGTAAGACTTTTAGGTTTCTCTTTCCTTAAGCTGTCTGATGCCATATCAGCATTGTATCCCTAAATACTAAGTGTATTTCCATTGCCTTTGTGACTACTAAGTTAGACAGCTAAGCCCACACAACCCACATTTCTTGAACAGTTTACTTTCTGTAACCACTTTCTGTATTCCTTTAGTTTTTGGTGCAGTTAATAGAAAATGTTCCTGGCCATCCTAAGGAAATTTATAAAAGGTATTGGAGGGCTATTGGTGAGCTACTAAAGCCAATGGGAAGGCCAGAGAAATAAGACTTTGCAAGTAGTTGAGAATGAAGTGAGGCTAGGGGAGGAAATTCAGCCGAGGTCATGCCATCCACATGTCACTGACCTACACCGTCAGCAATGCTGCAGGCCAGCACCTCATGACCACCCCATCCCCTCTAGAGCCTTGCTTGCCATCATCCCAGGAATCCCCTACGATTCCCTCCTGGGTCAGATTCCCTGGTTCCTGAGTGGCAGGTCTTCCTTTCTCTTAGTGTGTTTCCTCAATGCCCTTTTATAATTTAAAGTAATACACTCTCAGAATATAAAAAATAAGAAATGTCCTCACCTTGATAAACATTAAATTTTTTAAAAACACAGCAAAAAATATGTAATTCAGAAATTTCAGATGCCTCTCCTTCAGGCTGGAAGCAAAACAATTAAGCCTATTGTTAGGGCTATTTTTTAATATAGTACCAGGAGTGTTACCCAATGTTATAAGACATTAAGAAATTAAAATTGCAATCCAAATGAGGATTGGAATTAAAAAAGAGAAAACTGTCATTATTTGCAGGTGATGTGACAGTTTACATATAAATCTCAACAGAACAACATGTAAACTATTAAAACTATAAAAAGAGGTAAGGTCAGATCACAGCTCATGCCTGTAATCCTAGCACTTTGGGAGGTTGAGATCTGTCACCCAGGCTGAAGTACGATGGTGCGGCTGCTTACTGCAACTTCCACCTCCCAGGTTCAAGCAATTATCTTGCCTCAGCCTCCCAAGTAGCTGGGACTACAGGTGTGCACCACCATGGCTGGCTAATTTTTGTATTTTTAGTAGAGACAGGGTTGCGCCATGTTGACCAGGCTGGTCTTGAACTCCTGACCTCAAGTGATCCACCTCCCTCAGCCTTCCAAAGTGCTGGGATTACAGATGTGAGCCACCTTGCTCGACCTTTAGTAGAAATCCTGTCTCAAAAAAAGAAAAAGAGTGAATAAATGGAGAAATAGAACATGTCCATAGAGGGGATAACATCGTAGACGCGAGTTCACCCCCAAAATCTAGAAGATTTATAGAATAGCAATAAAATACTGAGGTTTTGTGGGGTTTTTTTTCAATTTCAATAAACTAATTCTACAATATACATGATAGGTCAGGCATGGTGGCTCACTCCTGAAATCCCAGTACTTTGGGAGGCTGAGGTGGGAGAATAGTTTGAGCCCACGAGTTCAAGACTGGCCTGCACAACATAGCAAGACCTTGTCTCTACAAATAAAAAAAATTATCTGGGCCAGGCACAGTGGCTCACACCTGTAATCCCAGCACTCTGGGAGGCTGAGGCTGGCAGATCATGAGGTCAAGAGATCAAGACCATCCTGGCCAACATGGTGAAACCCTGACTTTACTAAAAATACAAAAATTAGCCGGGCATAGTGGCATGCACCTGTAGTCCCAGCTACTTGGGAGGCTGAGGCAGGAGAATCACTTAAACCTGGGGAGCGGAGGCTACAGTGAGCTGAGATCATGCCACTGCACTCCAGCCTGGCAACAGAGCAAGACTCTGTCCCAAAAAAAAAAAAAAAAAATTTTCTGGGCATGGTGGTGCATGCCTGTGGTTCCATCTACTTAGGAGGCTGAGGTGAGAGAATAGCTTGAGCCCAGGAGGCTAAGCCTGCAGTGAGCCATGATTACATCACTGCACTGCAGACTGGGACACAGAGGGAAGCCCTGTCTCAAAAAAGAAAAAGAAGGAAGGAAGGAAGGAAATAGAAAATCAAAACAAAACCAAAACAACCACTCCAGTCTGGGCATGGTGGCTCATGCCTATAATCCCAGTACTTTGGAAGGCCAAGGTGGTTGGATCACGAGGTCAGGAGTTCAAGACCAGTCTGGCCAAGATGGGGAAAACCCATCTCTACTAAAAATACAAAAAAATTAGCCAGGCATGGGGGCAGATACCTATAATCCCAGCTACTAGGGAGGCTGAGGCAGAGAATTGCTTGAACCCTGGAGGCGGAGGTTGCAGTGAACTGAGATTGTGCCACTGCACTCCAGCCTGAGCGACAAAGCGAGACTCTGTCCAAAAAAAAAAAAAAAGAACAAAAAACAAAAAGCACTTCAACAAACAAAGAGGTCTTTGAGGATCCTTTGTAGGCCTTTGATATTTGACTTGCCAAGACATATATTTACCTCATAAATATTTTAATGTTTTCCTGGATAAACACTGCAACCTTTTCCAAATACATGCTATCTGTATCTTTCTGCTACTGCAAGGCCACTGTCCTTACCAGTGGAATGTCCTGATGTCCCACATTCGGCCTAAGCACCATGAT
The DNA here is from genome assembly GCA_963574635.1 of Cheracebus regulus. Lineage (NCBI taxonomy): Eukaryota > Metazoa > Chordata > Mammalia > Primates > Pitheciidae > Cheracebus > Cheracebus regulus. The sequence continues at coordinate 12,044 of CAUYQU010055009.1, forward strand.
GAGTCCCCACCTCCTGCTGGCCACAAACCCTGGAGAGGGCTCTGAGTGTCAAAGCCAGCCTGTGGCACCGCTGCTTCAGGGACTGGCCTCTGACCTCAAGCTGCTTCTGTGAAATGGTCACAAGATACCTGGTCACTAAAGGGAAAGGCCTGCATCGTGATTACCTATCATTTCTTTTTGTTGCTGTTGCAGGAGCAGTGGGAACCAAACCTCTCGAACACCAAACTGAGGAAGGAAGTGACTTTTCATTCAACCAGGAGCTTTGGGGGGCTACAGCCTCATTCCCTGAGCTCCCTGAAATGCAGCTTCTCTCCCGTTTACAGGTTCACAATGCTAAAGGGGAAACTGAGGCGGAACTATGTCATTGTCCATTTGCCGGATGTCTGACCTTACAATCTTCTGGCTTCATTGATTTGCTAATTCATATACAGTATGGGCGGGGACCAGCAGGGGAGGGGGCTATTTGTTGGCAGAGGTGTTTCCAGGATGGAGCCTGCTCCGTGGAGACGTGGGGGCGTGACCCAGTGCTGGGCTCCAGCTGGTAGGGATAACATTCATCTGCAGCTCTTTCAAGGTTAACAGGTAGCAGAGACGCTGGGAACTAAAAAGGGAGTCATTTTCCCTGCTCCTTGGTATCTTAATTTTATTTTATTTTCCTTCTTCACCCTCTTTCCCATCTGGAAGCTGGGGAGGGATGAGGTGAAATAGAAGGAGGAAAGGGGGGTCTCCCCTCTCAGTGCAATCTCAGCCGACTGCAACTTCCACCTCCTGGGTTCAAGCAATTCTCTCACCTCAGCCTCCCGAGTAACTGGGATTACATGTGCGCAACACCACATTTAATTTTTGTATTTTCAGTAAAAACCAAGTTTTCACCATGTTGGCAGGGTGGTATAGAACTCCTGACCTCAACTGATCCACCTGCCTCAGCCTCCCGGAGTGCTGGGATTACAGGCATGAGCCACCACTCCCAGCCAATTACCTATCATTACTAATTGAAGGGTCCCTGGTAATAATTTAACTTTCCTTCCAGCCTATGAGACAAATTCATCTGTGTCACTGGCTATCAATAACAGATATTGAGGGACATTCTGGAACTTTGAAGGCTATGAACTTCACCACACGTACCTGGTGGTGGATTTTGAGTACTGATGACTCCTCGTCTGGAACCCATAGATCACCGATACCCACTCTTCTCTGTGAAGTCCAGCGGAGGAGCTTGGGCTTTAGAATAAGTCTCACACTGAACTCCGGTGCCAGTCACTGCTGGCCAACTACGCTGCCTGGATAAGTTACATTACCTTCACCTCAGTTTCTTATGTTAAAGCATGAGGCCCACCTACAATATGCAATTGTGAGAGCCTAGCACAGCACGTGAAGCCGGGTGCCTGCCTCACAGGTGGCTCCTTCCTAAAGCCTCTGGTTGCTGGTACCGTGGGCTGAATCGAATTCAGATATGAAAATCCTAACCTCCAGGACTTCAGATGCAACCATATTTGGAGATGGAGCCTTCAAGAGGTCATCAAGTTAAAATGAGGCCCTTAAGGTGGGTCCTGACCCATCATGACAGATGTCCTATAACCAGAGAGGATGAGGACACAGACACATATAGAAGGCGATCGTGTGAGGACCCGGGAGAAGACGCCATCTGCAAGCCGAGGGGAGGCCTCAGGAGAAACCACGCTGTCAATGTCTGGAGCTTAGAGTCCAGCCTCCAGAACTGTGAGAAAATTAATTTTTGTTGTCTAAGCCCCCCAGCATGTGGCACTTTGATATGGCAGCCCAAGCAGACCCATGTAGCTGGGCAAAGTGGAAGATGAGTGGGGATTCTGGCAAGAGGCAAATCCAGATCCCAGATCATGGCAAGCCAGACAGGGAGGCCGACGTCACTCTACAGAAGCCCAGGACCAGGCCCTGGCCTTGACCAGGTGCTCCCTGCTATACCGTCTCACAGATGTTCCCAGCAACATGGGGCATGGTCCCAAGGCCCTCTCTCCAGGACGCTTTCCTGCTGCTCCCACACCATTCTGCAGATGGAAGATTTCCAGGGCCCTGAGCCCTCTGTGGCTCCTTTGCTCACAGCATGTCCCCACAGACCTCACTTTGTATGGGCCCTGTGCTCGGCTCTGGGATGTGCTGCCAAGTCCTTTGCACAATACACACTTCTTTCCCATACTTTGCCACTCCCAGTACCCCCAGGTGCCAGGATCGTGTGACCTCTTGCACCCCCAGAAGTCCGACATCCTGCCTCATAACACTTCATGCATAGACGACAGTGATAACTGACAGATGGACAGCCTTTCCTGGTGCTCCCAAATCACACTTGCTCAAGCTCAACATAAAACCAGAGTGGTGGCAACTTCAAATATGAGGAAGCTGAGGCTCGCAGAGGCAGGGTGACTTCTCAAAGGCACAGCGCTGAGACATTTGCATTCACCCTTCTGCGTGTCACAGAAGAAGCGCTACGCTCCTCTCACAGCTTCATCTGCACCACCTAGTGCCCAGGACCCAGGCTCCGTCACTGGAAGAGCATCATAGCTACAGATGCTGCCATTAACATTAAGGCTGTTGTCAAATTCAGATCAAACTGAAGAGAAGATCTGTGCCAGTGAGGTGACTTCCCCTGTGGGATGGATGCTCCTGGGTGGCCTGGGTCTCCTGGTCAGTACTTGGGTTCCTGTCCCAGCTGCAGAAGGTACAGCGTGAATGACTGGGGTGCAGGAAGGGCTGGGGCTTTTCAAGTCTGTGTCTGTGTGCACATTCCACCGCCTCTAGACTGGCCAAGGCCATAAGCTCAGCCAGTTCCCAGAGGCACGTGTGGCCATTTGGCAAGTGTGTTGGCCTCTTTCCTGGTTATACGGAATCAATAATGGGAGGAGAAGTTGTGATCAAATGTGACAAGCATATATGGCATTCTCTGATTGGTACTGAGTTGGAATCAGGAACAATGGGAAGCTGTCAGTGACTGATCAAGCCCTGGCCATTTGGGGTCAGCTGTTACAGGAGCTACTGGTTGGCTTCCTAGATTGTCACTAGAGATAGCAGCCTGACTTCCTACAAGTCTGACCTGTAATGGGCTGCCTGCCTGGGCTGGTTCCTGTAGATAAATCATTGGATTCCTGGACAGCTTGCTGCAGGCTGTGGGGCAAGGCTAAGTTTTTTTAATATGGTCTCACCACTGTCTGTTTCTGTCCTCAATCCTTTAGTAGCTAAACCAGAGATGTGCAGAACCATCTGGGCTACATTCTCTCCTGTCGCCCTGTAGCTGCTTGTACTGAAGAACTGAGCCTGTGGGCTTGGAGGACCCATGCGCAGGTGGGAAATGGCACCTCCCCTCCACCCAGGGCACACAGACCTGTGCCAACCCGACCAGCCACTGCAGTGTGGCTCATGGATTACCTATCAGATGAGAGCTCAAAATCAGCCTTCTTTTTATGCCTGGAGTGGAAAATATCAGGTGTGCTCTGTACACCACTGGGACGCTCTGCACTAAAAGCCAGTGATCAGCCCAATCGTTGCTTCTCTCCTGGACAAAATGAGTGGCAGCCACTGCTCCCTGTTGGTGACGGTGCCCTACCCTGAGTATCCCAGTCTTTCCCCCATGTCTAGCCCAGTATCTTGACCAAGGTCAGGAGCTAGTTTGGGTTCCCTCGGAGGAGACTCTGCACAAGGAGGGAAGGAGGCAGGAAAGGACCACTGGGAAGTGACAAATTGTTGCCCTGACCATACTTGAGTCAGGCTCCCGAACCTTCTCCTAGGCCTTGTAAGATCCAGATTGGCAAGAACCCCCACCCTTGATATCTGATCACCCTCCATATCTGGTTGGGTTCAGGTGATACCTGGTCACCCTGGCCTGTCTTCAGCGAGAATCTTGTTAGGTCAGTTTAGCCAGACAGATTCCCCCTCGCCCCTGACACTTCCTCATAGCAATTTTCCATCCGCTCACCTCCACGCTGCTCCTTGGCTGTAAAACCCCACCTGCCCATGCTCTATTCAGAGTTGGGCTCAATCTCTCTCACCCACTGCAAGACCCCAGTGCAGCCGCTCCTGCATCTGCATTGACAGTCCCCACTGAGCTTTCGCAGGTGTCATGAAGAGGTTTTCCTGTACCAGGAGCTCTGCAGACAGGGTGGAATGTGCTGCCCAAAGTCATCCCCCTACTGGGCTCTGGCTCCCTTGGTCATCCTGAAGGCCAGTGGGCTGCTCTGGCCTGACACAGACCCAGACAGAGAGAACTCCAGTGGCCAGTGAGCCTCTGCCCAGGATGCAGCTCCACCAGGGACAAAGCAGTGGCAGCTGGGTGGGGAGGGCTGGCCCACGTGGCCCTAACATGGCCCTCGCTTGACAGCTTCGTCCTGCCTCCTGGGCCCTGATCTGTCTTTTCTTTAGAAAACCAGTTATAAGTTCTTTCTCTGTCCATCTGAGGTGTATGTAAATCATTTTTAAGGGCCTCTTGCCAGTATTACAACCCAGGAATATCTTTCTCAAGGGCCTAGAAACCCTTTCTTTGAACTATAATCTCCCAATGACTGTGAGAGGGTGGGAGCCTAACCTCCAAGTTGTAAAACTACTTCCTGTCTTAAAGAGATGAGAAGTTTACTTTTCCTTTGGGTAAAGCCCATTAGCACACGCAGATGGCCCCAGAACTCGTCTCTGCAGGTCTTTATTTAATTTATCTTATTTTTTTGAGTTAAGGTCTCCGTCTTCAAGGCTGGAGTGCAGTGGCACAAATGTGGCTCCCTGCAGCCTCACCTCCTGGGCTCACATGATCCTCCTGACTCAGCCTCCCAAGTAGCTGGGACTATAGGCGCATGCCACCATTGCTACTAATATTTTCATTTTTATTTGTGTATTTTTTTTTTTGAGTTGGAGTCTTGCTCTGTCGTCCAGGCTGGAGTACAATGGCACAATCTCAGATCACTGCAGCCTCCACCTCCTGGGCTCAAGCAGTCCTCCCACCTCAGCCTCCCTAGTAGCTGGGAATACAGGTGCACGCACGGCCAGGCCTGGACAATTTTTGTATTTTTTATAGAGATGGAGTTTTGCCATGTTGCTCAGGCTGGACTTAAACTCCTGGGCTCAAGTTATCCTCCCGCCTCAGCCTCCCAAAGTGCAATTATAATTTTTATTACAGTCTTTCCTAATAAATAACAAATTTGGAGAAATTAAAATATCTAAAATTAAAAAATAAAAATAAATTTAAAAAAAGAAAAGAAGAGGGCTTTATTGGGGTGGAAGAATTGGAGAGTTCCCTGCCACTGAAGATGATCTATCCACTCTAAGGGAGAATTAAGGGTGGCGGCCTGAGGGTAAAACCATGAAATATCAGTTGTAACCGCCTGGAGGAAAAGTATACACCGGCAACTTAAACAAAAGCAGAGCATGTAAAAGTAAATGGGTACAGTGAATTTGAGCACAGTTAGACAGAAAATAATAGAAACAAAGACTTTCCAAGGGGTGGTTTAAGTAGTAGGGGCAACTGCGTTAAATAGAGGTGTTAGGAAAAAGATGCCTAATGAAAGTCAAAGGTATGTTAGGTGTACATAGGGTGACTCTTCCACTTCAGGGATACAGGCGAGTTTAAGAGAAGTGGGGGACACTAATTGCGACTTCCAGGAGGGGAGGCGAGGGGTGGAAAGTACGTGTGTAAGGTGTGAAGAGGAAACTAAACTTTGGGGGTTGTGAGAGCTATTGAGGGTAAGTGGGGGATAGCCTGTGATTTTGAGGAATTCTAAGAGTATCAGGGCAGCAGCTGCTGCCATGCATAGAGATGAGGGCCCCCCCAGGACTGTGAGGTTAAGTTGTTTGGATGAAAAGGCGACTGGTCATGGGCCTGGCTCCTGTGTAAGAATTCCAATGGCAGAGCCTTTTATTTCTTCTGTGTACAGAGAGAAGAGCTGAGAGGAATTGGGGAGCACTAAAGTAGAAGCCGTCTCTAAGACCTTTTTTAGACAATGGAAGGAAGAATGGGGGAAGGATTTTTGGCACATGGGTTTAATCAGCTAAGTTTCCTTTTGTAAGTTTATAAAGTGGATTGGTTAGGAGGGCAAAACCTGGTATCCAGGGGCAAAAGTGTCCTACGATGCCTAGGAAGGAGAGAAGGTGTTGTGTAGTGGAGTCACCCTACGGGTTTGGGGAGCAGGGCGGCAATGAGCTGTGGCTATAGCCCAGGAATAGTGAAGGAGGTAGACAATCTTGCTAGGATATCTCAGCCTGACAGGGGAACTGGACAAGTGGGGATGATTAGGAAAGAAGGTGGAAAGGAGTGCTGGCCTAATTGACACCAGACCTGGGGAGTTTTGAGAGGCCTGGAGGCCTTGCCGTCAATTCCCACAACAGCTATGGAGGCCAAGGAGACTGGTCCTTGAAAAGAAGGCAGCGTGGAGTGAGTGGTCACATATTAAGAAGGAGATGGAGGCCGGGTGCGGTGGCTCAAGCCTGTAGTCCCAGAACTTTGGGAGGCTGAGGCAGGCAGATCACAAGGTCAAGAGATTGAGACCATCCTGGCCAACACGGTGAAACCCTGTCTCTACTAAAAATACACACAAAAATTTAGCTGGGCATGGTTGCGTGCGCCTGTAGTTCCAGCTACCCAGGAGTCTGAGGCAGGAGAATTGCTTGAACCTGGGAGGTGGAGGTTGCAGTGAGCCAAGATGGTGCCACTGCACTTCAGCCTGGCACCTGGCGACAGAGTGAGACTCTGTCTCAAAAAAAAAAAAAAGGGAATGGACTTACCCTCCACCGTAAGAGTTACCCAAATTCAGCGTCCATGATGGTCCAGGGGACTTCAGAGATGTTCGAGATGATCAGTCTTCAGCTGCCAAGCCAAGGAGATCTGGGAGGGATTCGGTCTGGGAGCTTTGGGTTGGAGCTCCAGGAGCTCTGGGAGCAGCGACGTGAGTTGGACAGTCCGACTTTCCATGGAAACCCCACACAGACGGGACAGGGCTTAGGAGGAATCCCAGGCTGCGGGCATTCTTTGGCCCAGTGACCAGTTTTCCAACACTTGAAGCAAGGTTCGGGAGGGGTGGCTGGACACTGCAGTCTGGGTGCTTTGGAGTCTTTGTGAGCCAGTGGTGTGGCTGGGGTTTGTCTTACGGCAGAGGCAATTTCCCTATTGTTGAACACCTTGAGGGTGAGGTTGATTAATTCCTGTTGTGGGGTCTGAGGGCCAGATTCTAATTTCTGTAGCTTTTTGTAATGTCAGGGGCTGACTGGGTAATCACCCAGTCAGCCCCTGACATTACAAAAGAGAGTAGAAGTAAAGATGACATTTAAGTCCCTCCAGGTGAGATTATAGGACTGGGTTAAGTATTGAAACTCTTGTATATATTTAGTAGGATCTGATGAAAAGGAGCCTAACCGCTGGCCAATTTGGGAAAAGTCAGATAAAGAGAAAGGAACATGAACCCTAACTATGCCTTTGGCTCCAGCCACCTCTCCAAGGGGGATTTGTTTGGCAGGGGTGAAGGAGGTAGCCACAGGACTAAACCGTATAAGGCGGACAGTGTATGAGGCGGACTGTGCATGAGGCGGACTGTGCATGAGGCGGACAGTGCATGAGGCGGACTGTGCATGAGGCGGACAGTGCATGAGGCGGACTGTGCACGAGGCGGACAGTGCACGAGGCGGACTGTGCATGAGGCGGACAGTGTATGAGGCGGACAGTGTATGAGGTGAACTGTGTATGAGGTGGGGAGGTGACAGGAGGAGCATAAAGAGGTGGGTTGTGGGCAGAGGAAGAGGAAGAAGGCTCTGAGTTGGGGAGGGGCTAGGTCCTGGATTACGGTTTGGTTCCGACAGGCGGGAAGGAGAAGGTCGGAAGGGTGGATGCACAAGGAGGATTCTGGGTTGCCAGCAGAGGCAGGAGGGGCAGACAGAAGGGAGAGAAGGAAAACTTGGGATGGGTTGCATTGAGAGCAGAGATTAGGGAAGGATTGGAGTGTAAAAAAGAAATGTCTGTACGTCGGGCATCTTAGACCATTTGCCCATTTGTTGACAAAAATTGTTTAGGCCTCATAGAATAGAAAAATGGAAAGTGCCGTTTTCTGGCCATTTGGAACCGTTGTCTAATTTGTACTGAGGCCAGGCCGTGTTACAGAAAAATGAGACGTTTAGGTTTCAGATCCAGCGACAGTTGAAGAGATTTCAGGTTTTTTAGGACACAGGCTAGAGGTGAAGACTGAGGAATAGAGGGCGGAATACTGCCCCTGGCAAAGGAGGTAACTTTTTAAGGAAAAGAGTAGAGCAGAGACAAGGAGAAGTGTAGAGCAGCCCCCAGGGTTTTCAGGAGGCTCTCTGACTCATTCCTGGGGTCTCTGACTGATTCCTGTGCTGTAACGTGGCTGAGTGATCAAGGCAGATGTCTCTGCAATTGACCAGACACCAGGGGAAGACTGACTTCCCAAGTCCATGACCAACGTTGGAGTTTTTGAGGTAGAGGGAGAGACTTGTCTCCTCTGTCTCTACACAGATAAAGAATGTCTCCTTTGTCTCTACTAGAAGGAAAAAGATTTAAAAGAAAAGAGAGAGAGAAAGAGACTTGTCTCCTTTTCTCTAAAGGAAAAGAGAAAGAGGGAGAGACTGTGCAATTTGAAGGCGGTGAGAGAGCTGTTCTGCATGCAAAACGTGAGCTTGCTGGGCTGGTCTGATGTGTTGAGGTCTCAGGTGGGTCTCTTCCCAGAGCGGGAGCAGGGACAGGGGGCTGGTCTCCCCAGAGGAGTACCCCGTCCCAGTTTTCAGCTCCAAATAGTAAAACGTGCACTCTGAATGAAGATACCCCCAAATAGGCTTTGTGTGAGCAACATGGCTATTTATTCACCAGGCTGCGGGTGGGCTGAGTCCGAAAATGGAGTCAGCGGAGGGTGGGGGGATAGGAGTTGGTTTTATAGGTTGTGGAGTAGGCAGTGGAAAGTTACATATGTTATAGTTTAGGGCAGATTTTGTAAGCTGGGAGGGGGTCGTAGGGTGTGGAGTCGCTAGGTTGGCCAAGGATGGTTACAAAGTCCAATGGCCTTGTCAATTGAGGCCAGAATAAGAAACAGTAGAAGAATGTCTCAGGTTGACTTCTAAGGAGCAACAGGGGTTAATCGTTCTTCCTTCCAGCTACTTCAGGTTTCTAATTCCAGAAGGCACTCCCAAGGTGTACGTGGGGGGGGGTCACAGGGGTCGCCATGCCATCCTCAGTGCAGTCAGACCTTACATATACCTAACTGGTACAGTTTTTGTTTTGTTTTGCTTTGAGACTGAGTCTTAATCTGTTGCCCAGGCTGGAGTGCAGTGGCGTGATCTTGGCTCACTGTAATCTTCAAGCAATCTTCCCACCTAAACCCCCAAGCAGCTGGGATTACAGGTATGTGCCACCACACCTAGCTAATTTTTGTGTTTTTAGTAGAGATAGGATTTTGCCATGTTGGCCAGGCTAGTCTCAAACTCCTGACCTCAGATGATCTGCCCACCCCAGCCTCCCAAAATGCTGGAATTACAGGCATGAGCCGCCGCTCCCGGCCCAGTTTTTGTTTCGACAGCACCCAGGGCCTCCTGTGCAGGTCTCTGGTTGGCTTCCACACCTGCCTTCCTACTCCGAGGTACGAACTGCAGGAACACAGTGACCACCGGCCAGAGGCACAGCAAGGGGAGCTCTGGGCCAAAAAGGCCGGCAAGCCACTGCCAGTGCTCACCACCGGCCCAGGGCTGCTCTGCTGTCCCCTGCTTTACAAAAGCACATTTCTATAGAAAGTAAATCTGCAGGAAATGAACGCAGTTATTGATTTCCGTTTGGTCAATGAGATTACAGCTGGGAAAAAGATGTGGGTTCATTTATCTTCCTTTTTTTTTTTTTCAGTTGAACTATCTTTATGTCCTACAAAAAAAAAAAAAAAAGAAATTTCTGACATGTACCTCAATTTTCTATCTACACACTTAGCTTCTGCTAGAAAATGCCTGCTCATAGAAGGAAAAACTCCTGAATTTTAAGAAGATACCTGAAAAATGATCCTTGATCTTTCGCAGAAAGAGGCCACCGGTGTGACCAGAGCCTGACGTTAGCCCCTTCTCTGTGAGGAGTTACCTTTTTTCACACATGCCAAGCCCCCAGGGAAGGTGTGACACAGAGCCTGGGGTGAGCTTCCCAATTTTTTTGGAGGACAGGTTGTCAGACATGTCTTAGGAGAGGGCTTCTGTAGGCAAGAGGCTGCTGCCACGGCAAGGAGGAAAATGAAGGTGAGAAGGTGGCACTGCCATCAAAACCACAGTGGCTCATGCCTGTAATCCCAGCACTTTGGGAGGCCAAGGCTGATGGATCACTTGAGGTCAAGAGTTCAAGACCAGCCTGGTCAACATAGTGAAACACCGTGTCTACTAAAAAAAATACAAGATTAACAGGCGTGTTGGTGGGCACCTATGATCCCAGCTACTTGAGAGGCTGAGGCAGGAGAATCGCTTGAACTCGGGAGGCAGAGGTTGCAGTGAGCCAAGATCGTGCCACTGCACTCCAGCCTGGGCGACAGAGCAAGACTCTGTCTCACACACAAAAAAACAAACAAACAAACAAAAATCCATCTGGGGAACAACAGGTTAGGTTAGGGATACTACTCAGTTTGGGGTTTTTTTAGCTTGAGTGTCCTAGAGTTGAAAGCCATCGCTGTATCTAGAGAAGAAAGAGCAGGATGAAGCAGACGTTTTGGGAAGATAGTTCTTGGGGGTGGGGTGGGAGGACCAGCACTGACCAGCTGGACCCTGGGCCACGCCTCACTTCCCACAGCACCAGCCCCACACCTGGGCAGCAGTTGGAAAGACTGTGCTGCAGGGCACCCACCCAGAGCCCGCAGCCTCTTACCGAACTGTTTGCTTTTGTTTTCTCAAGTACTTCTGCGCTCATCAAGCTGGCTCAAGATGCAGATAGTTATGAGAACCAGGAATAGAAACCTCCTGGAAACCCTGCTGGGTTCCAGAAAAAGAAGAAAGGAGGCTCCTCTGGGAGCTCTTCCCAGCAGGGGTCACAGACACACCCCCAACCCCCACCTCCGCCCACACAGCCACAGACGGGGTGGGGAGGGCGTCTTCACACTCGGCCCCACTTCATGGGGCTTCTTTTTTTCTAGAACTCTCCAAGGGTCACTTTACAGTCCTCGGAGGGGACTCCTGATAAACATTTCCGCTCTGGCCTTGGTCCTGAGCCACCTGCCTTTTGTGATCATTGAGAGTCCATTTCCCTCTCTCTGCTTTCAGATGTTACCTGGTGGCTACTTAAAAATCAGTGACCAGTCATGGTGGTTCATGCCTGTAATCCCAGCACTTTGGGAGGCTGAGGTGGGTGGATCATTTGAGGTCAGGAGTTCGAGAATAGTCTGGCCAACATGGTAAAACCTTGTCTCTGCTAAAAATACAACAATTAGCCAGTCATGATGGCTCGAGCCTGTAATCTCAGCTACTCAGGAGGCTGAGGCAGGAGAATCACTGGAGCCTGGGAGGGAGAGGCTGCAGTGAGCCAGGATCGTGCCACTGCACTCCAGCCTGGGCAACAGAGTGAGACTCTGGCTCAAAATAAATAAAGAGGTAACCAATGTTAACTGAGGTCTTTAGGGTGGCACCTAATCCAATATGACTGGTGTTCTTTATCAGATGAGATGAGACACATGGCGAGGACGCCCACCTGCAAAGCTAAGGAGAGAGGACTCAGGAGAGAACACCACTGCAGACACCTTGATCTCAGACTTCCAGCCTCTAGAGTTGTGGGAAAACAAATTTCCATTGTTTAATCTGCCCAGTGTGTGATACAGAAAGCCCTCACTTAACATTGTCAAGAAGTTCTTGGAAACTGTGACTTTAAGTAAAATGACGTATAACAAAATCAATTTTCTAATCAATAGGCTATTGATATAAACAAGAGTTAAGTTCCTACAGCACACTTCTCCCTTTGCAGGGCACCTCCCACACATGCCCATACTCACTCACACTGGGACCGTGTAGACACACCAGTTCGCCTGATGGGCACGACCTTGGGCCTGAGGAGGAAACAGGGGCACCCAGAAAAAAACCCACACAGATGTGGGGAGAACATGCAGACAGACTCCAACTAACACAGGTAGCGGCCCCAGATGAGGATCATACTTTTCTCATCAGCCTTATAACAAAGCCATGTTGAGGCCACAGGTGGTGGCTCGTGGATGTAATCCTAGCACTTTGGGAGGCTGAATCAGTAGGATCGCTTGAGCCCAGGAGTTTGAGACTAGACTGGGTAACATAGGAAGAATCCAGTGTCTACAAAAAATAATACTAAAAAAGTTAGCCAGGAATGGTGGCACAGGCCTGTTGTCCCAGCTACTTGGGAGGCTGAGATGGAGGAGGATCACGGTAGCCTGGGAGGTGAAGGCTGCAGTGGGCTGTGATTGAGCCACTGCACTTCAGTCTGGGCAACAGAGCAAGACCCTGTGCCAGAACAATAAACAAATAAAAACAAAATGACTTTATTCTAGGATCTGCTACTTTGTTACAGTAGCCCAAGCAAACTGAGTCACCATGTCAATGCCAATTTTCCTTTACAATGAAGACAGTGGCACACGTACCCCAGATGTGACAACTGTAGGATTCCATTTGAAAGAACAGGCAGACCGGGCGCAGTGGCTCATGCCTGTAATCCCAACACTTTGGGAGGCTGAGGCGGGCGGATCACCTGAGGTCAGGAGTTCGAGACCAGCCTGGCCAACATGGTGAAATGCCATCTTTACTAAAAATACAAAAATTAGCCGGGCATGGTGGTGTATGCCTGTAATGCCAGCTACTTGGGAGACTGAGGAAGGAGAATAGCTTGAACCCAGGAGGTAGAGGTTGCAGTGAGCAGAGATCGCACCACTGTACTCCAGCCTGTGCGAACAGGAGTGAGACCTCCATCAAAAAAAAAAAAAAGAAAGAAAGAAAAAAGAAAGAGCAGGAGAGCAGGTAAGCTGGGCACGATGGCTCACCCTGTAATCCCAGCACTTTGGGAGGCCAAGGTGGGTGAATCATGAGGTCAGGAGTTTGAGACCAGCCTGGTCAACATGGTAAAGCTCCATCTCTACTAAAAATATAAAAATTAGCCAGGCGTGGTGGCTGGCGCCTGTAATCCCAGTCAATCACGAGGCTGAGGCAGGAGAATTGCTTGAAGCCAGGAGGTGGAGGTTGCAGTGAGCCGAGATGGCACCAATGCACTCCAACCTGGGCAACAGAGCAAGATTCCATCTTGAAGGAAAACAAAAAAGAAAAAAAAGAAAGAGCAGGCAATTTTTACCTTACAGTAACCTGTGATTGAGGATCTCAGTTGTGCCCTCAACGGATTTTCCTGTTTTGCTCTTCAGTTCTTCTCTACCTCTGACCAGAGACCAGACATAAGCACAAATCTGAGGGCTGAGCCCTGGGGTGGAAGACAAGAACTATCTTCTCACCACTGCCACCCTCTGTGAGCTATCACTTGCTTCTTCCAAGAATTGTCCTTACAGTGAGCTCCTTCCTTACTCATTATTTTTCTTCTTCCTTGCAACAGGCAGAATTTCTCTCTCTTCATCTTGATGTTGACAAAAGGTGATATTCTTTGCTAATTTGAAGTGTGATGAAGCATACAGAAAAAAAATGCTAATTTAGTATTTGGAAATCTGCTTATACCAAAATAATATGACATTCCTCCCTGTGCCTTTTATTTCCTCTAATAGAATTTTTTTCCTCCACAGAAGTGCATTCTTAATCATTAATTTCTCCTCCTCACTTGAAAGATTGCTAGAAATAACAAATAAAGTCTGTCATGTAGTTATATTGCTTTCCCTGAACATTTAAAATCCTTGAACAAAAATTTCATGAGGATTACACATAACCAAGCCCATCCCAAACTTATCGAAGACTTCATTTGTCAGTCCCCCTATAGTTAATAAATATTGTATTTTTCCATGACTGTCACTTTTAATCATCATACTGACTCATACCACTCAAAGCTGCAGTTTAATTATATTAGTTTTCTCTAATATATATGTAATTAGTTATGTATTTAATTAACTTCGCTTCTCCCAAAATAGCAACCATCCTCTTTGATTAACCTAGCTGAGTCATGCAAAACCTTATGCTTATCTTGCTGTCAATTACAAGCATATTTTAGTTTTAGGCAGAAATAGCTCACATTGTACCATGCAAAAATTACAGAGTTAGGAGGAAGGATGACAGATGGTTAGGAAATTAATTTCACAAGTAAATGGATCCTCTATTGACTCTGACAGACAAAAATGTAGGAAAAAGATTCCAAAAGTTAGACCCTTCTATATTCCTAGACTTTTTTTTTTATTTTTTGCATGTACTTTGGATCACTTTGGTACCAAAAGGTCTCTTATTCAATAAAGACATGGATAGTTCACGACTGCTTTATTCATTACAGGTTCATTTCATTTAAATTTTTATTACTTTTGAAATCTGAATGTCACCGCCGAGGTTGGGTAATAACAATTTAAGGTCAGAGCCCTCCTGCAAGGAGAAGGATGTCAGTGAGAGGTGAGGGGAGTGCCAGGTGCACTGGTGCCCACATACAGGCGCAAGCTAGGACCAGGCGGCTGAAACACAGCGGGAGCAGAATCGCCCAGGCCAGAGGCGCTCCCAGAGTGCCCCCTGGTGGTCTGCCTCTGGAGTAGATGGATGAGCTGCTCTCAGTAGTTCTGGAACTCTGGTCCCTAGACCAGTAGCATACACATCACCTGGGAGCCTGTCAGAAATGCAAATTCTGGCCAGGTGCGATGGCTTATGCCTGTAATCCCAACATTTTGGAAGGCTGATGCAGGAGAATAGCTTGAGCTCAGGAGTTTGAGACCAGCCTGGGTCATGTAGCAAAGCCCTATCTCTAACACCAATGCACGTTCCAATTTGAGTACCACTGTGCTATTCTAAATATGAGCTGGAAATGTAGGTTGAGGCACAATGACCACAGCTGCAGCCAATATATAAAGAAAGTTACAAAAGAAGACCAGTTTTTTAAAGGAAAAATCATTTTGGACCTAGGTCTAAAAGCAATTATTTGGGAGTGTGGGTCCTAACAGAGCAGACACTGAGAGGCTGCATGGTGCCTCTCAAATGTCATATGTTGAAGTGCTAACCCCACGAACCTCAGAAGGTGACTTTGTGTGGAGGAAGGGCCTTTACAAAGGTAATCAATTTAAAATGAGGTCTTATAGATGTGTGGGCCCTAATGTAGTCTGGCTGGGTCCCATAAGAAAAGGAGATGGGCCGGGCATGGTGGCTCACGCCTGTAATCTCAGCACTTTGGGAGGCCGAGGTGGGTGGATCACCCGAGGTCAGGAGTTCAAGACAGCCTGGCCATCATGGTGAAACCCCATCTTAAAAAAAAATAAAATAAAAATAAATAAATAAATAATACATTTAAAAAAAAGAAAAGGAGATGTGGCCAGGCACAGTGGCCCACCCCTGTAATCCCAGCACTTTGGGAGGCCAAGGAGGGTGGATCACAAAGTCAGGAGATTGAGACATCCTGGCCAACATGGTGAAACCCCGTCTCTATTAAAAATACAAAAATACACATGGACACAGGGAGGGGAGCACTATACGCTGGGGTATGTTGGGGGGAAATAGGGGAGGGACAGTGGGGGGTGGGGAGTTGGGGGGAGATAGCATGGGGAGAAATGCCAGATATAGGTGAAGGGGAGGAAGGCAACAA
>CAUYQU010055011.1:0-14420 GCA_963574635.1 Cheracebus regulus
CACAGAAATACAAACTACAATCAGAGATTACTACAAACAACTCTATGCACATAAACCAGTAAACCTGGAAGAAATGGATAAATTCCTGGACACTTGCACCCTCCCAAGCCTAAACCAGGAAGAAGTTGAAACCTTGAACACACTAATAATAACAGCTGAAGTTGAGGCAGCAATTAATAGCCTACCAACCAAAAAAAGTCCAGGTCCAGATGGGTTCACAGCTGAATTCTACCAGATGTACAAAGAGGAGCTGGTACCATTCCTTCTGAAACTATTCCAAACGATACAAAAAGAAGGAATCCTTCCCAAATCATTTTATGAGACCAACATCATCCTGATACCAAAACCCTGCAGAAACTCAACAAAAAAAGAAAACTTCAGGCCAATATCCATGATGAACATAGATGCAAAAATCTTCAATAAAATACTGGCAAACCAATTGCAACACCACATCAAAAGGCTTATTCATCATGATCAAGTAAGTAGGCTTCATTCCGGGGATGCAAGGCTGGTTCAACATACGCAAGTCTATAAACATAATCCACCACATAAACAGAACCAAAGACAAAAACCACATGATTATCTCAATAGATGCAGAGAAGGCCTTTAACAAAATTCAACAGCCCTTTATTCTAAAAACTCTCAATAAACTAGGTATCGAAGGAACATATTTCAAATTAATAAAAGCTATTTATGACAAACCTACAGCCAATATCATACTGAATGGGCAAAAACTGGAAGCATTCCCTTTGAAATCCAGCATTAGACAAGGATGCCCTCTGTCACCACTCCTATTCAATATAGTATTGGAATTTCTAGCCAGAGCAATTAGGCAAGAAAAAAAAAAAAAAATAAAGGGTATTCAATTAGGAAAAGAGGAAGTCAAATTCTCTCTATTTGCAGACGACAAGATTGTATATTTAGAAGACCCTGTCATCTCAGCCCAAAATCTCCTGAAACTGATAAGCAACTTCAGCAAAGTCTCAGGATACAAAACCAATGTGCAGAAATCACAGTCATTTCTATACACCAATAATGGACTAAGAGAGCCAAATCATGAGCGAACTCCCATTCACAATTGCTACAAAGAGAATAAAACACCTGGGAATACAACTAACAAATGATGTAAAGGACCGCTTCAAGGAGAACTACAAACCACTGCTCAAGGAAATAAGAGAGGACACAAACAAATGGAGAAACATTCCATGCTCAAGTTTAGGAAGAATCAATATCGTGAAAATGGCCATACTGCCCAAAGTAATTTGTAGATTCAATGCTATCCCCATGAAGCTACCAATGACCTTCTTCACAGAACTGGGGAAAACCACCTTAAACTTCATATGGAACCAAAAGAGAGCCTGCATAGCCAAGACAATCCTAAGCAAAAAGAACAAAGCTGGAGGCATCACACAACCTGATTTCAAACTATACTACAAAGCTACAGTAATCAAAACAGCATGGTACTGGTACCAAAATAGAGATATAGACCAATGGAACAGAACAGAGACCTTGGAGGCAAGGCCACACCTCTACAACCACCTGATCTTTGACAAACCTGACAAAAACAAGCAATGGGGAAAGATGCCCTGTTTAATAAATGGTGTTGGGAAAACTGGCTAGCAGTGTGCAGAAAGCAGAAACTGGACCCCTTCCTGACACCTTACACTAAAATTAACTCCAGATTAAAGACTTAAACATAAGACATAACACCATAAAGACCCTAGAAGAAAACCTAGGCAAAACCATTCAGGACATAGGCATAGGCAAGGACTTCATGACTAAAACACCAAAAACACTGGCAGCAAAAGTCAAAATAGACAAATGGGACCTAATTAAACTCCAGAGCTTCTTACAGCAAAAGAAACAATCATTAAAGTGAACCAGCAACCAACAGAATGGGAAAAAAATTTTGCAGTCTACCCATCTGATAAAGGGCTAATATCCAGAATCTACAAAGAACTAAAACACATTTACATGAAAAAAAAAACAAACAAACAAACCCATCTAAAATTGGGAGAAGGATAGGAACAGACACTTTTCAAAAGAAGACATATATGAAGCCAACAAACATATGAAGAAATGCTCATCATCACTAATTATTAGAGAAATGCAAATCAAAACCACATTGAGATATCACCTCACACCAGTTAGAATGGCGATCATTAAAAAATCTAGAGACAGCAGACGCTGGAGAGGATGTGGAGAAATAGGAACACTTTTCACTGTTGGTGGGAGTGTAAACTAGTTCAACCATTGTGGAAGATAGTGTGGTGCTTCCTCAAGGACCTAGAAATAGAAATTCCATTTGATCCAGGAATCCCATTACTGGGTATATACCTAAAGGATTATAAATCATTCTATTATAAAGACACATGCACATGTATGTTCATAGTGGCATTAGCAAAATACCTGGAACCAACCCAAATGCCCATTGACGATAGACTGGACAAGGAAAATGTGGCACATATACACCATGGAATACTATGCAGCCATAAAAAATGATGAGTTGGTGTCCAATAACAAAGACCCGGAACCAACCCAAATGCCCATTGATGATAGACTGGACAAGGAAAATGTGGCACATATACACCATGGAATACTATGCAGCCATAAAAAACGATGAGTTGGTGTCCTTTGTAGGGACATGGATGAATCTAGAAACCATCATTCTCAGCAAACTGACACAAGAACAGAAAATCAAACACTGCATGTTCTCACTCATAGGTTGGTGTTGAACAGTTAGAACACATGGACACAGGGAGGGGAGCATCAGACACTGGGGTCTGTTGTGGGAGGCAAGGGAGGGACAGTGGGGGGGGAGTGGGAGGGATAAATGCCAGATGTAGGTGATGGGGGGATGGAGGTTATTGGTTTTCTTGCTATTGAGTTGTTTGAGTTTCTATATATTTTGGATATTAACCCTTTATATATATAGATTGCAAATTTTTCTCCCATTCTCTAGGTTGACTCTTCACTCTGTTTACTGTTTCCTTTGTTGTGCAGAAGCTTTTTAAGGTAATGTAATTCATTTGTCTATTTTTGCTTTGTTACCTGTGCTTTTAGGATCATATTTTTAAAATCATTGCCTAGACCAATGTCATGGAGATGTTCCCCTATGTTTTCTTTTAGTAGTTTCATGGTTTCAGGTCTTATATTGAAGTCTTTAATCCATTTTGAGATTACTTTTGCCTGTGGTATGAAATAAAGGTCTTATTTCATTCTTCTGCATGTGGATATCCAGTTTTCCCAACAACCTTTATTGAAGAGACTGCCCTTTCCCCATTGTGTGTTCTTGGTGCATTTGTTGAAAATCAGTTGGCTGTAAAAGCATGTATTTATGTTTGAACTTTCCACTCTATTCCATTTGTCTATGTGTCTGTTTTTATGCCACTACGATGTTGCTTTGGTTTGTAGTATATTTTGAAGCCAGATAGTACAGTGCCTTCAGCTTTGTTCTTTTTGCTCAAAATTGTGTTGGCTATTTAGGGTCTTTTGTGACTCCATACAAATTTTAGGATTGTTTTTTCAATTTCTGTGAAAAATATTTTTAGTATTTTGATAGGGATCTGTTGAATCTGTAGGTCATTTTAGGTAGTATGGATATTTTATCAATATTAATTTGTTCAATCCATGAACACATATATCTTTCCATTTATTTGGGTCCTCCTGAATTTCTTTGAGTGATGTTTTATAGTTTTCAGAACTTTTATCTTTTTGGTTAAATTTATTTCATGTATTTTTTAGACAAATGGAATTACATTACATTAAAAAGCTTCTGCACAACAAAGGAAACAATAGAGTGAAGAGACAACCTACAGAATAGAAGAAAAATCTGCAAACTATATATCTAATAAAGGGTTAATATCCAAAATATATAGAAACTCAAACAACTCAATAGCATGAAAACCAACAACCCAATTAAAAATGGGCAAAGTACCTGAACAGACATTTCTCAAAAGAAGATATACAAATGCCCAACAGGTATATGAAAAAATGATCAACATCTTATAGTCATAATGGGTTATTTTAAGCTGATAACAACTTAACTTTGATTCCACTTCAAAAAACTTTACCCTTTTTCTCAAGCTCCTGATTCCCACATTTTGAATTTTTGATGTCACAATTTACATCATTTTATATTGCATATTCCTTAATAAGTTATTGTAGCTATTATTTTTAATAGTTTTGTCTTTTAACCTTCATAATTTATAACTAATTTGTATACCACAATTATGGTATTCTAAATTTGACTGGGTACTTTTACTAGTGAGTTTTATACTTTCAGATATTTTTCTGTTACTCATTAGCATTATTTTCTTTTAACTTGAGGAACTCCTCTTTAGCATTTCTTGTAAGACAACTCTGGCAATGATGAACGTCCTCAGGTCTTATTTGTCTGGAAAAGTCTTTATTTCTGCTTCATTTCTGAAGAACAGTTTTCTGGGTATATTATTCTTGGTTGACAATTCTTTTCCTTCAGTACTTTGAATATCATTCCACTCTCTGCTGCCCTTTAAGGTCTCTGCTAGGAAGTCTGCTGCAAGACATATTGAAACTCCCTTATATGTTATTTACTTCTTATCTCTTGCTGCTCTCAGTATTCTCTGTCTTTGGTTTTTTATAGTTGTATCATAATGTCTTGGGGTAGCCTTATTTGGATTGAATCTGATTGGAGACCATTGACCTTCTTATACCTGGATACTTGCACCTTTCTGCATTATGTATATATACCACATTTTGGTTTGGAAAATTTTCTGCTACTATTTCTTTATATAGACTTCCTACTCCTT
Organism: Cheracebus regulus; assembly: GCA_963574635.1. NCBI lineage: Eukaryota > Metazoa > Chordata > Mammalia > Primates > Pitheciidae > Cheracebus > Cheracebus regulus. The sequence goes on from CAUYQU010055011.1 coordinate 4,791, forward strand.
TATTTTTCTCTTCTTCTTCTTAAACTACTACTTGAATATTTGATCATTTGATGCTGTTCCATAAATTCAATAAGCTTTCTTCATTCTTTCTTTTTTATTCTTTTTTTCTCCTCTGACTGTATATTTTCAAATAACCTGTCTTTGAGTTCACAGAGTCTTTCCTCTGCATAATCAGTTTTGCTATTGATGCTCTCTACTGCATTTCTCATTCTGGTCACCTATTATTTTCCTCATTTCATTGAAATATTTCTCTGTATTGTTTTGAAGTTCAAAGAGCTTCATTAAAACAGCTATTTTGAATTATTTGTCAGGCTGTTCATACATCTTCATTTCTTTAACAACAGTTAATGGCATCTTGTTGTGTTCATTTGGTGATGTCACATTTTCCTAATTGTTCTTAATCCTTGTGGCTGTGCACCAATGTCAGCATATTTGAAGAAACAGGCACTTATTCCAGGTTTCAGAGACTGGCTTTGTTTGGAAAAGGCCTGCAGCAGCAACAGCACTGGGGTGCATCAGAACTCTAGTGCCTGCTATGGCCAGTGCAGTATAGCCAGAAGCCCAGGACCTGCAGTGACAAGCATGGTACTGGGGTACATGAGACACCCAGGGACACTGAGGGCTACCAGACACTGAAGGCTAACTAAAGCATGGAGCCACTGACGTTTGCTCAGCAGTGGTGTGGGCCAAAGATCAAGTCCACCACATAAGCCTGAAGCCTGGGGCTATGTGGTCTTGCTTGGGACTGGGGTGGATCTAAAGGCCTTATCTTTGGTTACCAGCCTGGAGTCTGGGGGCCTGAGGGGCCTTCTTGGTGCTGGGTTTTATGGTTATAGGCCGGGTATTGGATTCCAGGCAAAATCCTGTGCTCACTTTCCTCTCTTTCTCCCAAGCAAATGGTATCTGTCTCTGCACTATGCTGCCTGGGCTTGGAGAAAGAATGACATGTATTATGTAAAACTGTTCTTCCTACCCACTTCAATGCATCTTTTCTTATTATTGTGCTACAAGGTACTGTAATCTCTCAACTTGTTTCCTTACTCTTGTGAAAATATTTTCACACGTAGGTGGTTGTTCAAATTCATGTTTCTATGGGGTGAAAATCACTGAAGAGTTCACCATCTTGCTCCACCCTTCCTCCCATGTGAGGAGACATGACAAATAAAGATACATTTCAAAATCCTTACCATATATTTGAGATAAGAGTAAAAGTGGGATGGAAGGAATGCGAGGATGAAAGTGGGCCTTCCAAACAGAGAAAGCCAGCAAAAACAAAGGTAAGGAGGCATAGTACATATTTAGGGTACCAGAAGCAATTCCACATGATTAAGAATCAGAATTCAGAAAGAGCTTATAGACATGGGCATCAGTCTTGCACAATCTTACATAGACATGTTTAATCTGGTATACAGGTTATATGTTTGGTTTTCTTTTTCACTATTGATAATGAACATTTAAAAAATGGAATGATTGGCTGGGTGCAGTGGCTCATGCCTGTAATCCCAACACTTTGAGAGGCTGAGGCAGGCAGATCACAAAGTCAGGAGTTCAATACCAGCCTGGCCATCATGGTGAAACCCTGTCTTTGCAAAAAATATAAACATTAGCCAGGCATGGTGGCAGGTGCCTCTAATCCCAGCTACTCGGGAGGCTGAGGCAGAAGAATTGCTTGAACCCAGGAGGTGGAGGTTGCAGTGAGCCAAGATTCTGCCACTGCACTCCAGCCTGGGCAACTCAATGAGACTCTGTCTCATTTTTTTTAATGATTTGTAATGTTTTTAAATTAGTTTCTAACACTTATTAAACAGAAAGTTTGATGTAAAAATCCAGCTGCTCATGAAAAAATAAGTCGTTAGTTTGTCCACACTAAGCCCAAATTCCCACTCACCAATAATTGCCTGGAGGCAAAGAGTGGCTGTTCATTCAGGTTGCTATAACAAAACACTATAGACTGTAGCTTAAACAACAATTTATTTCTCATAATTCTGGAGGATGAGAAGTCCAAGATCAAGGCACTCAGATTCAGTGTCTGGTGGGGGTTCATTTCCTTGTTCACAGAGGGCCATCTTCTCACCGTGCCTCACATGGTGGAAGGGACTAAGGAACTCAAGGATCTCCTTTATAATGGCAAAAATCCCATTCATAAGGGTTCCATCCTTATGACCTAATCACCTACCAAAGCCACTACCTCCTAATGCCATGAAATCAAGGCTTGGGATTTCAACATATAAATTTTGGAGAGAAAATTTGGTCTGTAGCAACGGTTCACCCTTTTTGTTGTTGTTGTTGTTTGTTTTTTTGTTGGTTGGTTGGTTGGTTGTTTTTTTAAGCAGAGTCTCCCTCTGTTGCCCACGCTGGAGTATACTGGTGTGATCTCAGCTCACCACAACCTCCACCTCCCGGGTTCATGTGATTCCCCTGCCTCAGCCTCCTGAGTAGCTGGGATTACAGGCACATGCTACCATGCCCAGCTAATTTTTCAATTTTTAGTAGAGACGGGGTTTCACCATGTTGGTCAGGCTGGTCTCAAACTCCTGACCTCGTGACCTGCCCACCTCGGCCTCTCAAAGTTCTGGGATTACAGGCATGAGCCACCACACCCAGCCAGTTCACCCTTTTCAATGGGATTATGCACCTCCTAGTTCACAGCAGCCCTACCTAGTCACCACTGTACCCTCCACTGTAGACCTTTGAGTCTGAGATCCCTGTGAAAGCTAAGATGCATAGTTGAGGAAGGGAGGACAAGTAACAAACTTTAATCTTTTATGCTATGCTAAAGGTGTGAGCTTTATCCTCTGAGCATTGAGGAGCTAGTAAAGCGTATTCAACAGGGAAATTAGATGATCAGATACAAATTTTGAAGTGATCCCTTCAACATCATCAAATTATTCACATGGAGAAAACACTGGGGAAGTGTATGAACAGGAGGAAGCGGGTAGGTGGAAAACTCAAAGGATGAAAAATAATAGGGTATGAACTGGGGCCATCACCATGGGAATGGAGAGAAGGAGGCCAAAACAGGAAGTATTAAAAAGCTGAAAAGGCAATAATACTCAGTCACCAATTAAATACAGACAGTGACAGGGAAGGAAGAGCTATGATGACTCTCAGGTGTGGGGTTACAGGGATGTGGAAGAGAGGCAAGTTTAAGAAAGAGACACTAAGTTCAGTCTTGTACATGTTGACTTTTACTGTCCGGGGACCATCAGGATGGAGCTGTTTGTATACATGAGTCTGAAACTCAACAGACAAAGTATGGCCAGAGGTGGTGATTAGGTAGTCACTGGATGGCTGGCAGCTGAAAACACAGAAACAGTAAGACAGCTAAAGGCAAGCATGTGGAGTTAGAAGACAGCCCAGCAAAAGACCTGCAGGACATCAGAGGACCATCTAAGCAAAGGAGCTAGGACAGGGAATCACGTGGAATTGCATGCAGTGCTTCTTAGATTATAAACAAGTCTTAGAATAAAATACTGTTCTTGTGCTTGTCTCCTTTGTTGTCAAAACAAAATGCAATCTGATTTGGGATTTATATGCTTATCCTAAGAAATCTAGCTAGCATGGGAAAAAAATGGTTTCTATTCTTAAAGGAGAGACATAGTTCTGATTTTCTAATTTTATATTTTCCTTCTGGAAATAAAAACCCCTTTTTCTTATTTAATTTTACAAAGCATAAAAAAAGTAAGAAAATAGAGTCTCTGAATATGGATCTTTCTATTGAAAAACTGGGCTGTGAAGGTAGAAGTGATATGGTGCTAGGTGGGATTTGTTGGTTTGGGGGTGTGGCAGTTGTTTTGTTTTTGTGCTTTTGTATTATTTTTGTTTGTTTTAATATTGGAAAGACTTGAGCTCTTCTGTGGACTCCAAAAAGCCAATAATGAAGAAAAAGCAGAGGAGAAAGGAGGAACTAATGCTGCAAGTTTCCACAGAAAAGAATGGGTTTCCATGATAGAAGAGATGCCTCATTTTGACTAGAGGAAAAAACACGTGAGTGTTGTCATGACCACATAACATCTCAGGGGCAGACAGAAGGCCAGGCCACCAGTGAGAAAGCAGGGGAGTGGGGCTACTTCTTGGAGACAGTGGCAAAGCTCATGGGAGGAAGTGACGGATAAGTGAAAAGACTGACAAGTGGGCTCAGGACCCCAGTCAAGGCGTCTTCACTTTTCATTTGCCTATTTCATAGAGAAAGGCTTTTAACTGCCTTCTATCTAAATCGAATAAAAAGAAAGTGAGAACTATAAAAGGAAATAAGAAATGGACAAGATGACATTTACTATATAATTAAGAAGAGGGTAGATTTATAATTATCCATTTGCTTATTTATTTTTCATTATTATATTTTTAATACATGGTTTTTGCTGTGTTGCCTGGGCTGATCTCGAACTCCTGTGCTCAAGCCATCCTTCTGCCTCAGCCTCACAAGCTCATTCACTTACTTATTCATTCAACAAAAAGTAAACAGACCAAATTCCGACCTCACTGATCATACATTTTACTCCTCTCCATATATAGTCATCCCTTGGAATCTGAAAGGGATTGGTTCCGAGACACCCTACCCCCACCTCCATCACCCTCACCCCCAGCAGATACTAAAGTGCTCAAGTCCCATAGCCAGCACTGTAAAACCCAATGATAAGAAAAGTTGGCCCTCCATAGGTGTAGCTTCTGCATCCCACAGATACTATATTTTCAATCCATGGTTGGTTAACTCTGTGCATGCAGAACCAGTGGAGACAGAGGGCCAATTGTATACCAAGACAGTCCTTGCTAAATTTATTAAATGTTTTTGGTTTTATCAGCACTCACTGCTGTATAGCGCGTGCAAAGAGACAGACTCTCTTTCTAATACAGGGCTATTTGCTGAAGTGCAAACAAGTGTGAATCAGCTACAATTTGGACAGATTGGCTAATATTCATGCAAATAAAGCCGGAAGGGCATTTCAGAAAAAGAATGCCATCACTCAGTTGGCATTTCACCAGGCTTCCAGACTTAGTCTCTGAAAGAATTAGTGTTTTCTAATAATCCACCTGACAGATTAGGTTCAGAATGTAATTTTCTGATTAAGGCACTAGGCATGAAAATACTTCTGGACTAAGCAGCTGCCAGACGCTGCAAAATCAATGCAAGTTCCCCCAGGTGTTTGCTGCGGAAGCTGAAAGGGGCAAAGGGATGTGGCCATATCCTTTCTGGTCAAGTTTCAGGATACATAGATTTAAAGGACAGAACTGTAAGCAGGATTTGGCCACTTTGGGAAGGAACATGGTATTTGGACAACATCCTTCCCAGACTGAAAGCTGCTCAGACAGGGATCATCATTCCAGGCATTTGGCATGCTGGTTTGCACTAGCAGCCAAGTGCATAATTGCCAGGAACTGGCCAAATCCACAGAGACACCACTCACTTCTGAATGCTGAAAAATGTGTGTAATATACAGTAATAAATGTAAGCCTGACTCACTTAATCAGATTTGAATCCCAGACTGGGGCTTTCTGCACAAGAGGGAGATGTTTACTGAAATCCTGCTTTTCTCGGCTGCCATCACCCATTCCAGGAAGAACAGAACTATCTGGATGGCCTTGCTATTTCTGTTTTATATTTTTGGTCATTAATATGGATGCTTATAATATATGGGTTCTCAACTCATTCTGAATGTACTTCCGTATGAAATGATGAAAATAAGGCTTTTTCTCCTTACTTTAGATTGTATTTTAAAAGAACTAAATGCTGGGCACAGTGGCTCATGCCTATAAATGTAGGCCTTTGGGAGGCCAAGGTGGGCAGATGGCCTGAGCCCAGAAGTTCAAGACCAGCCTGGACAACATAGTGAAACCCTGTCTCTACAAGAAATAAGGAAAAAAAAATAGCCGTGCATGGTGGCACATGCCTGTTCCCAGCTACTCGGAAGACTGAGGTGGGAGGATCACTTGAGACTGGGAGCTTGACGCTACAGTGAGTCATGTTTGTGCCACTGCACTCTAACCTGGATGACAGACCAAGACCCTGTCTCAAAAAATAAATAAATAATAAATAAATTAATTAAATAAGATAAAATGAACTAAGTATTTCTGAAAGACAGAGATTTAAGAGTATCAGGCCCTTCTCCATTCCTGGCAAATTTATCTGCCCAATTTCATCTCACTCCCGAAACCAACAAGATGAGATGGGGAAAAGATGCCATTTACACTTGCCTGTGAGAGTTGTCTGATTCAAGACCTGTCTGGACTTGAAGCAATTGGCTAGGTGAAGAGCCCAGCTTCTGAAGCTGGCTGAAATTTCCCCTAAAATTAAGGTGAGAATCAAGTTGGTTCCAAGCTGACTCTCCCAGTATTCTTGACAAACAGCCTTAGTTCCTCAAGCTCAAAAATCTGACTTTTCCAAAGATTAACCCAGTCCCAGGCAACTGATTGATACCAAACAAACTCAGTAGGAAATTCTCTGAGTTCCGAAGTCAATTCGTCCATTTTCAAGTGGCAATTTCATTCTACCTGCCACAGATGAGGGCATTATTATTCAGGTTAGGTATCTAGGTGATTCATCCAAGGACACATGGCTAATTGCTGAAGTAAAACCTGAATCAGATCTTTTGAATTCAGAGCCTTGCCCTTTCTGCTAGAGTACCTTGCCTTCCTGGTGGAAATCCCAAATGCAAGTAAGAGGGGTTACAGCACGGCTTCCAAAAAGAGCAAACTGCACTTTGGGGAAGCGGGAGAGGCAACAGGGTAAGGTAGGCCATGTGAAGAGAGCTGCAGTGAATGGCAGATCCTGTGTCACTGAGGTCAACAGCCAGAGTCCAGGTCCAAGGCACGCCGAAGATTGGAGGAAATGGCAAGAGACCATTAGGGCCCATTCAGAGCTAGAACAAATGAAATAGAAACTGTCTCCCGAACACAGCCGAAGCCAGGTTAGGAAAACTGGGCACAAGGGTATGGGGAAGACCCACCACAATGATTAACCTCTGGCTGAGTTTCAGAGCAACCCATCCCAACTCCTTCAATGCCCCACTTGTGATTTCTTTCAATCACAGGCGCTCCTTCTGAGAAAGGAAGAAATAGTCTTCCGCCAGAGCAGAGCAGAGCCTGCAGATGGAGCCAAGTAGCTGCCAGCTAGGGGCTGAGAGGCAAGGCAGGACTCATAGGCTAGGAGATTACTGCAATGCTCACTCCAGCCATCAGAGTGAGAAAATTCTTCTCTACATAGTGTATTTCACGACTATTCTAAAAGTGTTGTTGACTCTGTTTTACTTCCGTAATATTTTCCTAAAGATGGCTTGAAAGAGGGTAACCATATATAATTAACCATTCAAAGCAGGAGGCTTTCAAGAGGGAAAGGGAGAGCTGTTAATAATTATGCCAGTACAACAGTCATAAACCAGTACTGACCCATGCCAATGAGGACACACGATCAGTCTCAGCTTGAGATCAAGCTCTCAGGACTTACCCAGGCCCGGGCACAGCTGGCAGAGGGTGACGTAATATTGCTAGGATTGCTTACAGGAGAGGCCACAGGACTCCTGGGAAGTAACTCACCGAAAGGTAAGAGAAAGTCAAAGCACACAAATTGAGTTCAGTGACATCAAGACAGGGTCAGAGGGGAGGGAAGAGTCTTGGTGCCTTCCAGTGGTGGCCAGCCCCAGTGTCCTCTAATCCAGGGGCCATGGATCTTAAAAGCAGGTGAAACTAAAAAGATCCCTTTTGTTAAAACTTCCACTCTTCAAGGATTAGCAAAATCCTTTGCCAGCATTGTCAGCAGCATCAGAGAAAGTACAGCTGGTGTTGCAGTAGGGTGCAACATTGGTGGGCTTGGGCAGTGACCGGAGACTTTACCCCAGCAAAGGAGAGCCAGAAGATGTTGAGTGCCTTGCTCTTATATCTCAGAGAATACAGAGGCCATCTTGGAGGACTCACTGAACTACTATGAGGAGTAGAGAGAGAGGTTGCAGTTTCACATAGTGGATAGAGGAAGAAACAGAAAATAATATTTTGTAAAGGTTAGTAACTGTGACTTTAATTTCATTCCCAAACTATGATGCTCGGAAAACTTAGGTAATATTTCTTTCATCAGAGTGTGAGGTTCTCATTGATGTTATGTCTAAATTAGAGAACCTTCTTAATTTGGAGCCACTCAGTTTATACCAGTATGGTCTAAAGTAGGCATGTACTCCCAAAATATACACATTGCAATTATATGTGCATTTAAAAAATAATGCAGCAAAATATTTACACATGGTTGACATGTAATATAGGAACATTTTGTTAAAAGTCCTAAAAATTATGGGCTTTTGCAATCTGTTAAAGAATGGTATCTACTGATTCTAATATTCAACTGGTTAGTCTTTCAACAATTTGAAATTAAATACCGCTTTGAAACAAAATAGCTCACTCACTAAATAGCTAAAGTGAAAACCACAAGCAAAGATGTTGAGCTAGAATTCTAACACAGTGCCAGTGGGAATGTGAATTCATATAACCTCTTTGGAAAACTGTTTGGCAGTATCAACTAGAAGACGAACATACGTACTTTCGCTCCTCTTATATACCCAACAGCAATGTATACTATATGTTTACCAAAGACAAGAATGTTTATAGCAGCATTATTCATAATAGCCCCAAACTGGAAATGACCCAACAGTATATTGGATGAATAATTTATGGTATATTCATAGAATGGAATACTGCCATGAGAACAAACAAGTACAACCACACACAACAACATGAATGAATATCACAAACATAAAGTGAAGCAAAAGAAGCCAGACACAAAAGATTTCATTTAGATAGAATTCACAAACAAGCAAAATTAAATCATGGCATCAGAAGAGAAAATAGACATTACCCCGGGCAGGGGCTAGTGGATGGGGACACAAAGGAGGCTCTGGGTGCTGGGAATATTCCATTTCTTGATCTGGGTGCTGGTTACATGGATATGAAAATTGATCGATCCTATTATTTATCCCTTGTGCTGCATTCTACTAGGTGAACTGGTCACTAGGGCCAGCCCATATTTAAGAAGAGAGTATTGGACTCCACCTCTTGATGGGGAGTGGTAAACCACATCACAGTAGAGTAAATGAGATGAGTGTTATTGCTATGAAAACACAATTTATTCCAGAGAGAGATCCAAGATGGCCAATTACTAGCAGCTCAGGATTGCAGCTCCCAGTGAAAGCTCAGAGAGTGAGTGGACGCCACACTTCAAAACGAATTTTTGTTACCCATGGACCAGGAGATTCCCAGCGGAGGAGCCCTTCAGGTCGCCAACACGACCCTTTTGGCTGGTGTGGCTGTTTTGCCAGTGCTTCAGTGCGGCGGCTCTTGGTGCAGAGTAAACAGGACTGGGTCTCCTTTTGGATGATGTTTGGAGCTCTGGGAAGGCAGAGTAGCCCATTCAGCTGATTGAAAAACGGACTGAAGAGGGAAGCCAGACCAGAGACCCCTGGGCAAAAAAGCACCACGAATCTCAACACCGCTGTTTTAGCCAGCATTGCAGGTCACTGCAGTGAAAATTACATAGATTCTGGAGCTGGGAATCAACAAGCTGGACGTCCACTCAGAGACCTAATTTGAAAGTTGGTAATTACAAAGACGACAGGTGGATAAATCCACAAAGATCGGAAGAAGCCAGCATAA
>CAUYQU010055012.1:0-10989 GCA_963574635.1 Cheracebus regulus
CCCAGTCCCTGTCTGCCTGCAGAGGCTTTGCTGAGCTGCTGTGGGCTCCGTGCAGCTGCTGTGTGAACTTCCCTGCAGTCCTGTTTATATGGGTGTAATTAGAACTGCCTCGGCAATAGTGGCCCACTTCTGTAATGGCGGGTTGCCTCGGCAACAGCAGGCTGCCTCTGCAATGGTGGACTACCTCTGTAGTGGTGGAATGCCCTGTAATGGCACACGCCCCTCCCCCACAGAACTGGACCATCCTGGGTTCAGCTGTGCCCGCTGCAAAACTCTCAACCGAGAACGTTTCCAATTGCTGTTTTAGCCGAGCCTGATCACCTGGCTCGCTGTCTCAGAGCCTTTTTTTAGTTGAATGGTCGACTCCCAGGTGTTCCAGTCGCCTGTTGAGAAGGCACCGGATTCTGTGTGATTTCCCCTGCGGGGACACACTGCGCAGGCTGAAACAGCGGCGCTGAGATTCTTAGCGCTTTTTTGCCTGGGGATCTCCTGGGCTGGCTCCCTGATTCAGTCCCCTTTTTAATCTGCCTTCTCGTAGCTCCACTCGCCAGTTAAAAGGGCATGCAGACCAGTATATTTTCTACGGAGAACCGCTGCGCCGGGGTACCGGCAAAGCAGCCGTGCTGGCCAAAACAGCTGCGCTGGCCAAAACAGTCGCACCGGCCAAAACAGCCACACTGGCGACCTGTGGGGCTGCTCTGCCTGGGAATCTCCTGGTCTGGGGGTAATAAAAATCCATCTGGACATGCGGCGTCCACTCACCCTCTGCACTTTCACTGGGAGCTGCAATCCTGAGCTGCTCCTAATCGGCCATCTTGGATCACTCCTAGAAGTGTAAGTTTTAAGAACCATAGAGTCACACAACTTCTATCAGGTGGTCTTCCCTGAATTGGTCCCAGGTGGCAGGAATGCTGTTCATGCAGTGCTCACTGCTGACCACACACCCTGTGTGCTTTCTCTCATTTCCACTGACAGCCACTCATCATATTCCATTTTAAAGATTAAAGAAAAAAGAGGCACAGAGGTTAAATGGCTTGGCTGAAATAAAATACTTATCAATGACACATCTGCTGTTCCATGCGATACTGTGTGTTTTATGTGCAGTGTATCATTTAATCCCTCCACAAAATGTACAGGGGAGGAATTAATGTGAGTAAACTTGTTGAAAGTCTCAGCTCATATATGACAAATCTGAGATTGTCTTCACAGATGCATCCTCCCCAGCACTAGGGCACCTCACTTTGGACTTCTTTGGGTTGGTAGGGAAATGAAAAGTTTTTGTGCTTCAACAAATGGGGCTGAAACAACTGGACATTCACATACCAAAAAAAAAACCTAGACACAGGTCTTAACCCCTTCATGCAAATTAACTCAAAATGTATCATAGACCTACATGTACAATACAAAACTGTGAAACTACTAGAAGATAACAGGAGAAAGATCTTGATAATCTTAGTTTCGATGAGACTGTTTAGATACAACACCAAAGGCATGATCCATGAAAGAAAGAATTGGTGAGCTGGACTTCATTAAAATGAATAATTTTGGCTGGGCGCAGTAGCTTATACCTGTAATTCCAATACTTTGGGAGGCTGAGTCAGCATGATCACTTTAGCCCAGGAGTTTGAGACCAGTCTGGGCCACATCAGGGACCGTGTCTCTACAAATAATTAAAAAAACAGCCAGATGTAGTGGCACATACCTGTAGTCCCAGCTACTCAGGAGGCTGAGGTGGGAGGGTTGCTTGAGCCCCAGAGGTCTCTAGGCTGTAGTAAGCCATGATTGCATCAGTATACTCCAGCCTGGGTGACAGAGCAAGGCCCTATCCCAAAAAGCAAAAAAAAAAAAAAAAAAAAAAGAATATCTGCTCTGCAAAAGTCAGTAGACAGTGTCAAAAGAAATAAAAGACAAGCCACAAACTGGAAGAAAATATTTGCAAAAGACATATGTGATGAAGGACTGCAATCCTAAGTATACAAAGAGCTCTTATAAACTTAACAACCCAATTAAACAACCTGATTAAACAGCCCAATTAAAAAATGGGCAACAGATCTGAGCACACACCTCACCAAAAAAGACATACAGATGGCAAATAAACATATGAATTGATGCTCCATGTTACATCGCCTTAGGGAAATGCAAACTAAAATAACAATGAGAGATACTACTTCACGCCTATTAGAATGGCCAAAATCCAGAACACTGACAACACCAAATGCTGGTGAAGATATGAAGCAACAGGAACTCTCATTTGTTGCTGGTGGGAATGTAAAATGGTACCCCAACTTTGGAAGGCAGGTTGACAGCTTCTTACAAAAATGAAACACACTCTTACCATATGATCCAGCAGTTACACTCCTTGGTATTTCCTAACGGAGCTGAAAACTTAGGTTCACATGAAAACCTACACACAGATGTTTATTAAACCTTTATGCATAATTGTCAAAACTTGGGAACAACTGAGAGATACACCTAGTCAGTGGAATATTACTCAGTGCTAAAGAGAAATGAGCTATGAAGCCATGAAAAGACATGGAGGAAACTGACATGCATATTACTAAGTAAAAAAAGCTGTATGATTCCAATTAGATGACATTCTTGAAAAGGCAAAACTATGGAGACAGTACAAAAACGTCGTAGTTGCTAGGGGTTTGGGGGAGCAGCAGGATAAATGGGGGAGCGCAGAGGATATTTAGGACAGTGAAACTGTTCTTTATGACAAGACAGTGGTGGATATATGTCATTACACATTTGTCCAAACTTACAGAATGCAAAACACCAAGGCTAAACTCTAAACCTTGGGTGATAATGATGTGTCAATGTAGGTTCATCAGTTCTGACAAATGTACTGTTCTGGTGGAGGATGTTGATAGTGGGGGAGGCTGTGCATGGGTGGAGGCAGGGATATATAGAAAATCTCTGCACTCTCCACCCAATTTTGCTGTGAATCTAAAATTGCTTTAAAAATGATGCCTATTAAATAAAAAACTTTTTGTGAATGATAGCTTCACATTACTCTTTAAAATGGGGCTTGAAGGTTCACATGTAGAAAGCTGTACATAATCAGATACAACTCTTTATTGTATCTGATGCCTCTGTCTGTTTGTCTGTCATTTAATCTATCAATCTCTAGCTGGTGGAAATAGTTCAAGATCACTCAATGGAAATAAAAACAAAACCAGAAAACAATGGGTATAGGGGCTAATGTGAAAACCAAGAAACATAAAAATTAGCTTATCCCATCACCTATAATTTCTTAACCCACATGCATGGGACCGTTTGCTGAGCTAGGAATCTGGCAGTAAGTCTCAAGGTTTACATATTTGACACATCATTAGTAACTATCTATCAAAAACATATATATACACATACACACACACATATACACATACATATACACACACATATATATATGTATGGTCAACAAATTTATACTCACTTGGCTGACTTACAAATACAATCATAAATCAGATATTCATTCCCAGTGTTGCCACCTATGCTGCATAAAGGCTGGGCTTTGAAAGTTTTGAAGATGATATCCCTTTCCATGTGATTTTTATACATCTTTTGTGTTGATAACCTCTTCTCTCTAACTCAGTAATATGATTAGTATCAAAATGTGCAGATCTGAACTATGTTACTGTTTGCCACTGGCCCTTATTATGTGTGGAAACCCCAGGTGACTTCAGTAGGTTTCCTACATGCGGCTCTACCTCCTTGCAATCATTCTTCACTGTTCCTGCCAAAATAGTTTCCTCTGTTTACTCTTTTGATTTGAGAAATGCATTCAATATCTATTGCTATGTAACAAGTTACCATAAATTTAGAGGCTTAAAACAGCACCCACTTATTAGCCCACAGTTCTGTAAGTCAAAGTTCAGCATGGCATGCCTGGGTTCTTTGTTCAGGGTGAACTCAAGGCCAAAATCAAGGTGTCAGGCTAAGTTCCTGTCTGGAGGTTCTAGGGAAAAATCAACTTTTTAGTTTATGCTTGTTGTTGACAGAATTTCCTTGATTGCAGTTACAGGACTAGGATTTCGTCTCCTTGCTGGTTGTCAGCTGGAGCTGCTCTCAGCAACCAGATCCTGCTCACATTCCCTGCCACGAGGCCCCTCCATTTGAAGACCAACAATGGTGAAGCAAATCCTTCTGATGCTCATAGTTTCCAATCTTCTCTTCTTCCACCAGCTAGAGAAAACTCCCAGCTTTTGAAGCTTTCAGGTCATTGGTTATGTACATCTCAATAATCTTTCTTTCTTACAGTCATCTGTGCCATATTACATAATGGAATCATGGGGGGAAAATTCATCATATTAACGGTACTGGGGATCATGCAGGGTGTGTACAGAGGTTGGGGGAAGAGGCAGGAAATTTTGGTGACCATCTTAGCATCTTGCCTGCTACTCCACCCACAACCCTATGGTGCATCATACCTGTGAGTTTTAAAACTCTCTCCAGAGCATCATGGACAACCTACACTCCTTTGGGTCCAGGTCTGCAACTGCTGCGTCATCATTCTATTCTCAAGCCTCTGTCAAGGAAGCATCTCACAATGCAGTTCTCCAAATGTCCCCAAATGTTCACTGAGCTCCATCACACCAGTCTTTAGAAGCTCCAGCTGCTCCAATTCAGATCTGTAGGGATCTTTGGCTTGTACACAAATCTGTGTTGTCAGACACAGGGAAGCGCCCTGCCAATTTTCTCCAAGGATGGCCTATGAATATTGAGATATGTTACAATCATTAAAAACAAAACAAAACAACAACCACAAAACTGAAGACAGCACAGTTCTCAAACCTTAGAGCTTATAGTCACTTGACTGAATCACTTAGAATCTTAGGAGCTGATGGTCCTCAAATTTCTACCAAGAGACCAGAAATTAAGTTCTTGTAGTCTGCCATCTGGGCCCTGAATGAAAGAGAAAATTGCATCTAATCCTCATTCCAGTTTTGTTCAGAGATTAAAAAAAAAGAAATTAAAAAGGTCTTTCGCAGGCAGAACCTGAGAAATGCTATGGTGTTTTGTTCAAAATTATCACACTTGCTCATTTGTCACAGAGCCTGGGTGGCCTGGTGATGAGTACTATATAAAATTATAACCAAAAAAATGCTTTATTTAGTCTTTGACAATGTGCTTCTTGATTAGACTTCTAATATTTTTCTCTGGATCTGTGTATCAGTTAGAACTTTATGTTGTTATAAGTAACTGAAAACTGGCCGGGCACGGTGGCTCATGCCTGTAATCCTAGCACATTGGGAGACTGAGGAGGCCGAGGTGGGTGAATCACCTGAGGTCAGGAGTTTGAAACCAGCCTGCCCAACATGGTGAGAACCTGTCTCTACCAAAAATACAAAAATTAGGCAGGTGTGATGGTGGGCACCTGTAATCCCAACTACTTGTGAGGCTGAGGCAGGAGAATTGCTTGAACCTGGGAGGTGGAGGTTGCAGTGAGCTGAGACCATGCCGCTGCACTCCAGCCTGGGCGACAGAGCCAGACTCTGTCTCAAAAAACAAACAAACAAAAAAACCCCAAACTGAAAACCTATCTTAAATTTCCTTATCATTAAAAGGGGCTGATTAGCTTATGTTACTGTAAAACAAGATGAAGTCGGGCTTCAGAACTTGGTGTCAAGGTTCAATAATGTTATCAAGGGGGTGACATTGTTTTCGTTCTCTCTACTTTGCCTTTCAAGGTGTCAGGTTTATCCCAAGTCTGATTCTCCATAGTGCTTGCAAGATAACATCCAGTAACTCTTAGTGCTGTGTGTTTTTATCATTTATTTTAATGGAGGAAATGAACACATCTGAACCAATATTCTGAATATCATGTTTACTGGATCTTGTAAAGGCCCATGGTCACCCCTGAACAATGACATATGCGGGGAAACAGAATATGTTGGTTGGCTGACATCAACATAGGATACCTGGAAAGGAGTAAGATACCTGAAAAAAAATTATAGTCTTATATACAAGATACTAAATACTATACAATACAATCTCTGTATTTAAAAAAATCTGTAAAATCATCTGTTTATCCTTTTAAGGATTTCGGCATATTGTCACCTCAGCAGTGGTCAGATGAGTCATTTTGGGCATTTGTATACTTTTTTAAGGTTTTTTAATTGAGTTTATATCTGGTTTAAAATCTAAGGAGCTTCATGTGCTACCTGTACTTTCGACTACTTTTTCTAAGTGGTGGGTGATACCAAAATGTTGCAGAAATACTTTCACATTCCCTTAGTAAGAAACTTGAAGATGCTGCCTGCAGAGTATCCCAGGAGCATCCTCTTAAAAGGCAAGATGTTCCTCTGTCAGAAGCAAAGACGGAGCAGTGGAGAAGGGCGCAAGCCTGTGAGAAGCAGTGGGAGGAGAGAGGAGTGCAGCTGTTTGCTCCCTAAATGAAGCGTTGGATATTTTCAAACTAATACAAATAACCGAGTATTCTCAAAGTGTCTCAGCAAGTTGCTTCTAATACCGAGAATAACTTTTAATAAGCAGAAGAAATTGTAATGGATTTCAAATATGCTTGTTCCCCAAATGGGAAAACTATGCCTTCCTTTACCTAGAAATGGGAGTTCTGCTTCTGCTCTCGGAATTCTCATAACTAGGAGATAGTAATATAAATGCTATAATTGCTTAGAATGTATAATTTGGTAAATAAATAAGGCCAACACCTGAGAGAGTTGGAACAAGATATATATGAAAAGGACCTTTCGTGACAGCAGGTGTCTCTCTTTCTTTCTGATTCACACACATCTTGAAACCTTTAAACTGCTATTTGGTGACACCTGACAGTGAGCAAGATCTTTCCTTCCTCTGAAACATGTCTATCCATTTAAATGTTGAAAAAATACCCAAACTTGTCTCATCTATGCTCTTTACAAAGCTGCAATAGGCAATTTTCTCACCAAATATTGGAGGTTTGGTGTAGTTACATTTTTTCTCTAAATGACATTAACTCCTTCATTTCTCTTTAATACCTGTAATACACCCATCCCTCTGCATGGTGCCCGTGTAGCTCAGCAGCCTCTGCAGCCAAATAATGGCCAAGTAACGGCTGTGACTTCACACCCAAGGCTGACCGCAGTGTCAAGGGCACGTATTCAATGAGAGAAGATGATTTCTCACCATCTTGCCCCAAATTCTAGAACTTCCTCCTCAATACTTCTTGGAGGTCTTATAAAAAATGCCTCTCATCTATTCCCTCCAGTGGGATATTTCACCTTGGTTATTATCACAACTATTTTGCTACGTGCAATGAAATTAGCAGAGATTCCATTTGCTGAAATCATATGTAGAAAGCAGTGCTCTCTGCCTTATTACCGAATGAGTACAGCGTGCCCTTCAATAATTCTTTAAACTCTCAAATGCCTTGGAAGTAATATGCTGGAATATTATTGAGCTGTGACTGAAGCACCATTTGTGCTAAATATGACAGTGCACAAATGATATTCCTCTATAAAAGTTCAAACTACATTAATCTTTTAGGGAGGCTCATTGACTGGGGAGATGGCTTAGATATAAAATAAAGACACCGAGGGCTCATTGAGGAGAGCTTTTCTGGCCAGGATTTCTAGGAAGAAGGTAAGGTGAGGTCCAGAGGTTAACCCTTTATGATTAGGATGTGAGCAAGAGAATGTAATTCCCAGGGGAGAGATGGAAATGATAATGAACTCTTCTTAATATGAGGAAAGACAGGCTTTCAGTTAGGAGAAATAGAAATTAAATGGCATTAAACAGCTGAGACAGATAGACAATATTACTGGTGCTGGGGATATGAACAAAAATGTGATGAGCATTCCCGAGTTGATGTTAATAGTACCACCTCTTAACCATATTGCCCTTTAGGAGAATGGCAGATTCTTCCTGTGTAGTCTCTCCACTGTCATTTTTTTCAGTCATTTTCACTTATCTTGGGGCTGCATAAACAAGAAACAATTGCAGGAATGTCTTCTTTTCTTGGATTTCTAGATGTGGCCAGTCAGTAGGATTGTAGTGCATATCAAGAAGGAGGAATGGGTAGATTTAATTAGCATTAACAAAGGTAGCTTTAATGTAAACATGATACTGTTCAGTTTTTCAGTGTTAGTTTTACTAAAATGTATGAAACATATAAAAAACAACATTGCTGTTTTTAAAAAATTATAGATATAGGCTGGGTGCGGTGGCTCACACCCGTAATCCCAGCACTTTGAGAGGCTGAGGCGGGTGGATCATCTGAGGTCGGGAGTTCAAGACCAGCCTGGCCAACATGAAGAAACCCTGTCTCTACTAAAAATATAAAAATTAGCCTGGAGCAGTAGGGGGCGCCTATAATCCCAGCTACTCAGGAGGGTGAAGCAGGAGAATTGTTTGGACCTGCGAGGCAGAGGTTGCAGTGACCCGAGATCGAGCCACTTCGCTCCAGCCTGAGCGAAAGAGCAAAACTCCATCTTACAAAAAAAAAAAAACATAGAAATAATATATATTCAATGCATAAGACATGTAACAGTATAGAAAAACGCAAAGAGAAAGTCACCTGTCATCACAGTGTCCAGAGAAAATCATCACTAACGTGTTACTGTGTATCTCGTAGTCTCTCTTCTCTGAAGACAGACATGGCATAAAATGGTAGATTGCTTTTTCACTAAACAATGTCAATAAATAAGTAGGGCAAGGCTTCCCCCTAATGAAAGAGCTTATTATTAACATTTTTATTATAAAATTATTTTACCATTTTTTATAAATGTAATATACACTTTTACAAAGAAAAAGTAAGCAATAAAAATGTCTAAAAAAATTAAAAATTACTGGCACTCCTATCACCCAGATGAGATAAACCAGAAAGGATATTAGAAGGATAGGAATGAGGCAAAATGAACATGATTCAATGATAGAATGGATGGCAGAGGAAGGAGGAGTCTAGGATAATGCCCACAGTTTAGACTTGAGTCCTGCTGTGGGAAACAGAAAGGAAACTGCCTTTGTTGCTGCAACACTACCTCTCACTTGGCCACAATAGCTAACAAGGGCTTCCGTGCTGTTCCTGGAGTAAACCAGGCACACTTCTGGCTTTGGGCATGTGCTCTGGCTATTTCCTCTGCCTGGAATGCTCTTCCCACAGCTTGGCCAACTCCTCCTCCTCCACATCTGCTCAGATCTCTCTTTCTCCACGAGGACTTCCTGGTCCAGTGATCTAACCTCTCACACCACTGTACTGATCCTCCTTACCTTCCTTTACTTGTCTTTTTGTTTTTTCATAGCACTTATCACCTTCTAAGATACTATCTAATTTATTTACTTACTATGTTTCTTGTTTGCCGGTTTCCCCTCAGTAGAATGTAAACTCGAGGACAGGAAGTTTTGTCTGCTTGGTTCTGAAGTACCTAGAATAATGTCTGCCACATAAGTAGCTGCTCAATTAATGTATGTTGGATGCATTAATTAAATATTATCAGAGAATTTGAAGACTGCTGAAGGATGAGATATCTAGAGTGGCAATGGGTAAGAAGAAAGGAATGATTTGACAGCTATAAGACTTAGAGAAGAAATGAACCAGAGATGTCTTTGAGATCCTGTATGAAAATGATTTCCTGCCTTTTTACATTGAATGATCCTGTCCATTTTTTTCTAATAACGTATACACATAGCCTACTTACTGAGAGAGATTCGTGGAACTAGGTTAAAAGAGTCTATTACTTTTAGGTTAAATATATATTGAATAATTGGCACCAGAACCAGTTGACCTATTGATTAGAGACAAGACAGAAAGTCCATTTATCTGTCAAGTTCTGATTCTCCATGTCAGAAGAATCTTTACAATATTGATTAGCTGCTTCTGGAAACTATGAACATATTTCAGCACTGGATGTTTCTAAATCAGGATTAAAATAGAAATGGTAACTTTTAGATACCAATTCATGCAATGATAGCAGAGACCAATATTGTAAATAAAGATTTTCTATTACATGAGCTTATGGGGCAGGATATTGACTTTGTCTTTAACTCACATATTACAGGGAAGTCACTTAATTCTTCCCCCAGAACATTTCTGTTTGCGTTTGAGTCTTGCCTGTGGCACTAAGATGATAAAGAACTTCCCTGCCTAGACTCTTCACTGTCATCAATATGTGGTGTGACAGTGCTAATAAGCTACTTGATGATGCATACATATTTTGTAATTTTTTTATAAAAAAATTTCTACTCAGCTTTAATCTGCAAGCTTCACTTTCACCCTGCCCACTGAAACCCCAAATACTTGCTCTTGGATACTTAAAAAGCCAACAGATCAAACCTTAAATGTTGATACCCACTGTAGAGGGATGAGTCCCATGTAGCTGGAAACTCCTTTGGCATGGCTCAAATACCTGACACTTCATACACCTTTTCTTTTTATTTAAAAAAAAATTGGAAATAGATTTTTAGTATTTAGAACTTTAATTTCAATTCAAAAGAAGTAAAATGTAAATTCAATAAATTGGTTAAAATATTCCTAAAATAACTCTACATTTATATTTGTTCCTTCTTAATTACATGTCTAAATCCTATTTTTTTCACAGGGTATCAGTCTCTGGACCATCGAGATCCCCAGTAATGTAGTATTTCTTTTTTTTTTTTTCTTTTTCTTTTTAATTGCATTTTAGGTTTTGGGGTACATGTGAAGAACATACAATATTGTTGCATAGGTACACATGTAGCAGTGTAATTTGTTGCCTTCCTCCCCTTCACCTATATCTGGCATTTCTCCCCATGCTATCTCCCCCCAACTCCCCACCCCCCCGTCCCTCCCCTATTTCCCCCCAACATACCCCAGCGTATAGTGCTCCCCTCCCTGTGTTCTCATTGTTCTCATGTGTTCTCATTGTTCTACACCCGCCTATGAGTGAGAACATGCGGTGTTTGATTTTGTGTTCTTGTGTCAGTTTGCTGAGAATGATGGTTTCCAGGTTCATCCATGTCCCTACAAAGGATGCAAACTCATCGTTTTTGATGGCTGCATAATATTCCATG
>CAUYQU010055014.1:0-19826 GCA_963574635.1 Cheracebus regulus
CCACCACACCTAGCTAAGTTTTGTATTTTTAGTACAGATGGTGTTTAACCGTGTTGTCCAGGCTGGTCTCAAACTCCTGACCTCAGGTGATCCTCCTGCCTCAGCCTCCCAAAGTGCTGGGATTACAGGTGTGAGTCACCACACCTGGTTGGCATAAAATAATTTAATAGTTCTAATTATCATAAAATTCTGAAGAGTGAAGTTTTGAATGAAAGCTTATTAGTAATTAGAAGTTATTTTCATAGGTTCTGGCTTATTTAGATTGATTAATCCTAACAATCAATTAAAATAAAAGAACAGAGTAGAAAAAAAGTACCAAAAGGATTTTCCTAGCACAGCAAAAGAAAAAAAGGGAAAAAAGTTCAAATATAATAAGCCCTCACCAAATATTAATTCCTTTGCTCCTTTTCTCCTCCCCTGAAACAACTTCTTGTTGTATTTCAATGGTTGGCAAAATATGCTGGATTTCACTTTTTTTTTTTTTGAGATAGAGTCTCTCACTGTCACCAAAGTGGAGTGCAGTGGCACAATCTCAGCTCACTGCTACTTCCACCTCCCGATCAAGCAATTCTCCCGCCTCAGCCTCCCAAGTATCTAGGATTACAGGCACCCGCCATAGTGCCTGGCTAACTTTTGTATTTTTGTAGAGATGGGGTTTCACCATGCTGGCCAGGCTGATCTTGAACTCCTGACTTCAGGTGATCTGCCTGCCTCAGCCTCCCAAAATGCTGGGATTACAGGCAAGAGTCACTGTGCCTGGCCGGATTTTACCTATGAAGATGACACTACCTATTTAGATGAAAAGCTCAGAAAACATCCTTTTAAATATTGAGTTTCAAAGTAATATCATATAGAGTTTTTTTTTAAAATAGTTTAAGAAATATATTTTGAGAAATCACTTATTCCTCAAAAAGAAATAACTAAAAATCTAAATAATAATGATTTAACCCCATTACATTTTTTTGAGAGAATCAAGTCCATTTTAAAAACCATTCCTGATTGGTTGATAAAGTTTATAAGAGAGATGAGGGATGGCCTGACTTGTAGGCAGGCAGGGAAGGTGATGCGGCAGATGGGAAGCGTGGCGGGGTTGTTGGCTTGGTAAGACACTGTCGGGAAGAATTTGGAAAAGGAGGCTTTTTGCTGGCCTGTGATAAGATGGGATGAGCTGCTGATTATTAGGGAGTTGGGGGAAGGGGAATTAGAAAGGAACACAAGAAAGAAACTATGTGTAATATCTTGAAGAAAGTGAAACAGGTGATACTAGATAAGGACACTGTTTCAAGGAAGTAATTCAGTATAAAGTTATGTAGTTAGTATATATGGTAAAACCAAGACTAGAACTTTCTTCTCAATTCCTATTTTAAAATTCTTTCAGACACAATCTTGCCACCACTCGCTCAGTAGCCCAAGTTTCGTCATTGTTTAATGTTAACATTAGAAAGTACCAGTACCTCAAAGTGGCTCCCTAATTCTTGTTAATCAAATGGGGTTGGCTTTTTAAGACGTTAGTATTAAAAATAAGATATTAGATGGAATGAAAAATTAGACATGTTAAAACATAGGTTAGCATTTTCTAAGCTTTTCTTGATACTTTCCTTCAAAATATATTTTGTTGCTTTGTTAAAAGAATTATTTCACTAAATAAACTTAATATACTTTGAATCAGTTAGTGGCTAGGGAGTTTATGTTTTGCTAGTGGTAGTTAGGACCATTGTTCTTTAATGTTTTAATCTTGTGTGTTAGGTATGGTGAACCGTGAAGTACTGGAACAGGTGGAGCGAGGATACAGGATGCCCTGCCCTCAGGGCTGTCCAGAATCCCTCCATGACTTGATGAATCAGTGTTGGAAGAAGGACCCTGATGAAAGACCAACATTTGAATATATTCAGTCCTTCTTGGAAGACTACTTCACTGCCACAGAGCCACAGTACCAGCCAGGAGAAAATTTATAATTCAAGTAGCCTATTTTATATGCACAAATCTGCCAAAATGTAAAGAACTTGTGTAGAGTTTCTACAGGAATCAAAAGAAGAAATTCTTCTTTACTCTGCATGTTTTTAGTGGCAAACTGGAATCCCAGATATGGTTGCACAAAACCACTTTTTTTGTTCCCAAGTATTAAACTCTAATGTACCAATGATGAATTTTCCAACCTATTTCAGGGTCCAAAGGAAATAGAGCTAAGATACTGATGACAGTGCGGGTAATAGCATGGTCATGAAGGACAGTGAGGCTACTGCTTATAAATCATTTTCTTTCTTTTCTTCCTCAAACTCAGAATTGCTCAAAGAAAATTATTTATTGTTACCGATAAAACTTGAGAGATAAAAAGCTATACCATAATGAAATCTAAAATTAATATCATGGGACCAAATAATTCCATTCCAGGTTTTTAAAGTTTCTTGCATTTATTATTCTCAAAAGTTTTTTCTAAGTTAAATAGTCAATATGCAATCTTAATATATGCCTCCTTTTGCATGGACATGGGCCAGGTTTTTCAAAAAGAATATAAATAGGATCTCAAACTTGATTAAATATTAGACCACAGAAGTGGAATTTGAAAGTATAATACAGTGTGTTAATATTCATATTCGTGAAACTGAAAAGTAGAATAAGAAATTTTTCACTTCAGTCCTTTTCTGAAGAGTTTGGCTTAGAATAATGCAGGTAACTAGAAAGTGAGTTAATCTTGTATGAAGTTGCATTGAAGGGCGTTATGTAATTGAAGCTACTATCCAATCAAAGGGGAAATCTTTTAATCTTTAGATAGCATGCAAAGTAAGACCCAGCATTTAAAAAGCTCTTTTTAAAAAACAGACTTGGTACTGGTGAGATATTGCTAATATGTCCTTATGGTGATGGGTGCCACAAATAGAAAATATGACCAGATCAGGGACTTGAATGCACTTTTGTTCATGTTGAATATAGATGAATAGAGAGGAAAATGTATTTAAAATAAATACGAGAAAAGAAAATGTAAAAGTTTTGCAAGTAGAGGGATGGAGTGAAATGTTCAATGTTGATGTCATAGAGGGACAAAATGGCTTTGCTGGCACTCAGAGCTCCTCACTTAGCTATGTTCTGAGACTTTGAAGAATTAGAAGGTATAACTATTAAACTAATTTTTCTTATACACTAAATGGGTGTTATTTGTTCAAAAGAGTGAAGTTACAGCTTCACATTAATTCCAGTAGGATACGGCTTTTATGCAAAACATTTTTAGAACTCCAGTTTTCAAATCATGTTTGAATCTACATTCACTTTTAAAGTCTACTTAATGGTGGTCATTTTTTCCCCTTTTAGAATATATTAAATAGTTTATTTTGGGAGGAAAACTTATTCTGAATATTAACAGTGGGGAAAAGGGGACAGTTGGTTTTTACCCTAAAGTACAAAAGTGAAACATACAAAATAAGACTGATTTTTAAGAGTAACTCAAAAATTTCAAAATACAAATTTGAATGGTAGCACTAGTGATTTAAGTGTCTAGCAAAGGAAAAATTGAACCTGATAATAAAATGAAGGTCTGATGTGTATGTTTTAAAATACTCTCATACAGTCACATCTTAAATTAAGCCTTATATTAGGTTCCTCTATTTTCAGGAAGTAATTCTTAACTATCATTATTTACCTACTTTAATCATTAAATTTGAAGTTCTGTGCCATGGCATATATGTTCAAATTCAAACCATTTTAAAATGTGACAGATGGACTTCATGCAAGTTGGCAATGGTTCTGGTACTAAAAATTGTGGTTGTTTTTTCTGTTTATGTAACCTGCTTAGTATTGACTCCACCAAGAGGGTCTTCCTAAGAAGAGTGCCATCATTATTTCCTCTTGTCAACAACTTGTGACATGAGATTTTTAAAGGGCTTTATGTGAACTATGATATTGTAATTTTTCTAAGCATATTCAGAAGGGTAACAAAATTATGTACTAAATCTGATCAGGAAAGTAAGCCAGGAAAAGTTGATAGTATTCATTAGGTTTTAACTGAATGGAGCAGTTCCTTATATAATAACTTGTATAATAGGGATAAAACACTAACTTAATGTGTATTCATTTTAAATTGTTCTGTATTTTTAAATTGCCAAGAAAAATAAGCAAGTTTGTATATTTGAAGATTTTTTTCCAACAGCTTTTCGTCTTCAATGTCTTAATGTGGAAGTTAACCTTTACCAAAAAAGGAAGTTGGCAAAAACAGCCTTCTAGCACACTTTTTTAAATGAATAATGGTAGCCTAAACTTAATATTTTTATAAAGTATTGTAATATTGTTTTGTGGATAATTGAAATAAAAAATTCTCATTGAATGCATCTATCAATCTTTTGAGTTGCTATTCATATTCTCATTAGTTTTTTCAAATTGGTATATTCTGAATTTCTTCCATTGGAAAAAAAAATGTTCAGTTACTTGTAACTACTGAGCAGAATGTAATCCTTTATTAAATTCAGAACATTATTGAACTTGTTCTTTGTGGTCAGTTTTCCATGTCAGATGAGTGACATTATTTTTACATATTTTCTTCTTTTTAAAATTATACCAGCAAGTACAGTTAATACAGAAACCTAAGTAATTTGAGTGGAGCTATTCATAATCTATGTGAAGAATTTAAAGTAGAACGACCACTTTTATTATGAGTTAAGGGGCCTAATTTTTTAGACAAGAAAAATATATGAGCTTTGCCTTATCTTTGTGTGTTTTATAATTATATAGATATAATGAAAATAAAATTATCTAATACTAAATTTTGAATGGTCATTCAAAAGCATTTATTTTCAATAAGATAATAGTGTTAATTACATTTTACTATTATCTAAAATTGTTAGCTTTTTCCCTGATTTCTAAAGCACTTCATTTAGTAAACATCTATTATTATTGTAGTATAGCAATAGTTCCTCAATTTAAGAATGTTTTTGGCTGAGCGTGGTGGCTCACATCTGTAATCCCAGCACTTTGGGGGGCCGAGGTGGGAAGATCATGAGGTCAAGAAATCAAGACCGGCTGGGCGTGGTGGCTCACACCTGTAATCCAAGCACTTTGGAGGCCAAGGCGGGCGGATCACCTGAGGTCGGGAGTTCAAGACCAGCCTGACCAACATGGTGAAACCCTGTATTTAAAAAAAAAAAAAAGAAATCGAGACCTTCCTGGCCAACGTGGTAAAACCCAGTCTTTACTAAAAATACAAAAATTAGCTGGGTATGGTGGTATGTGCCTGTAGTCCCAGCTACTCGGGAGGCTGGGGCAGGAGAATCACTTGAACCTGGGAGGCAGAGGTTGCAGTGAGCCACGATCTTGCCACTGCATTCCACCTTGGCAACAGAGTGAGACTCTGTCTCAAAAAAAAAAAATGTTCTAGTTTCTTGTTTGCCTTTTAATTTCCTTTTTTATGCTTAGAAGTCATTGTCCACCCCAAGATTAATATTCAACTGTCTATGTTACCATTTATGCGGGTTTTTTTGTTGTTGTTGTTTTGAGACAAGGTCTTGCTGTTGCCCAGGTTGAAGTGCAGTGGCACCGTCGTGATTCACTGCAGCCTCGACCTCCCAGGCACAAGCAGTCCTGACACTTCAGCCTCCCAAGTAGCTAGGAGTACAGCTGTGAGGCACCTTGCCTGGCTAATTTTTCATACTATATAGAGACAGGGTTTTGCTGTGTTGCTTAGGCTGATCTCAGAACTCCTGAGCTCAACTGATCCACCTGCCTCGGCTTCCCAAAGCGCTGGGGTTACAGGCATGAGCCATTGTGCCCAGCCCTATAGGTTGTGTTTTTTAAAAAGCATGTTAATTCATTTGGAAGTTGAATATAAAAGATGACTTAAGGGCCAGGCACGGTGGCTCACGCCTGTAATTCCAGCACTTTGGGAGGCCAAGGTGGGTGAATCACAGAGTCAGGAGTATGAGACCAGCCTGGCCAACGTGCTAAAACCCTGTCTCTACTGAAAATGCAAAAAATTAGCTGGACGTGGTGGCAGATACTTGTAATCGCAGCTACTTGGGAGGCTGAGGCAGGAGAATCACTTGAGCCCAGGAGGAGGTGGTTGCGGTGAGCGGAGATCATGCCATTGCACTCCAACCTGGGTGACAGCAAGACTGCCTCAAAAAAAAAAAAAAAAATGACTTAGTGTAGCTTGATTTTTTTCCCCATATAGGTAATTTTCTCATCACCAATTATTGGTTAATTTATTCCCATTGATTTAGGTTTCCTTTATTATGCATATCTTACATCTGTTTTGTCCAATTATATCTTTCATCAAAGCATTTTGATTACTGTCACTTGATAATGCATTTTAATAATACAGCAGGTTTCCTTCACTATTCCTTTTCTTAAAATTTTAGTGTCCTGACAAATTAGCCTATTTTTTTTTTTTTTTAAAGATGGGGTTTCACCATATTGGTCAGGCTGGTCTCGAACTCCTGATTTCAGGTGATCCGCCCACCTCAGCCTCCCAAAGTGCTGGGATTACAGGTGTGAGCCACCGTGCCTGGTGCATTTATTTTTTTATATTCCTATATAATTTGTAAGATTTTGGTTGGGATAGCATTATTCTTATAAACTAATTTGGTAAGAATTTGCATCTTCCATCAGGCTTCTCATCCCATTTGTGCAAGTCTTCGTTTAAATAAAGTTTTTCTCTAAGCATTCTGTGTGGAGTTGGAAGATGAGTCTCGTCTTGTGTTTGATTACACTGCTCAGAGGGTGCCATTCAGTGCTTCTGGAGACCAGATTCCCATTTTGTCACAAAAGAAACCAACAAAGAACATGCAGAGTTGAAAAACAGTTTGCCCCAGTAGCATTTATTTCCCTAAAATCAACTACTCCCTGTCTTTCAGTATCTCCTTTTTTTGTTTAAACTACATCAAGTTGAGTTGTTGTCACTGACGACTACAGTCCCGATTCATTTTCAAATTGTTAAGAGAGAAAGGAATACTTCTGATTAAGCAATCTGTGCCCAGTGTCAGAATCTGTTTGCCCTCCACATCCAGACTGCCTGCTCCTACTAGAAGTCTGACTTGTACTTATCAGGGGGCTCTCGATTCCTGCTACGGGAGGCCAGTGAGGAGCTCTAGCAGACAGGAGAAAAACAGAGAGGGCAAGGTATTTAATCCCCGGGCTCCCCGCTTGAGAATCTGGGCTGGCCATGTCCTTCAGCTCCTCCCTGTCCAGCTTCCCTCATACACCTTTCTTTTGGAGACTGGTAGCAGCTTCCATTCCATATGTTTTCTGCCTTGGGGTGATGACAGTTTTGCTGCTACTAATGTTGCATTAATCCTTGCGGTTTCTATCCTGCCCACCTCTTTGTAAATAAATATCCTTGATTTGAAATTTTTTTTGTTTTTTAGAGATGGTCTCTGTCGCCCAGGTTGGGGTACAGTGGCAGTGGCATGATCATAGCTCACTGCAATCTCCAACTCATGGGCTCAAGGGATCCTCCCACCTCAGCCTCCAAAGTAGCTAGAACTACAGCACAGGCCACCATGCCCACCTAATTTTTGTATTTTTTTTTTTTTTCTGTAGAGATGAGGTCTTGCTATGCTGCCTATGCAGGTCTCGAACTCCTAGGCTCAGCAATCTTTCCACCTTGGCCTCCCAAAGTGCTGAAATTACCAAGTGTGAGCCACTGTGCCCAGCCTCTTGATTTATCTTAATTTGAGGATGCCATCTGTTTCCAGTTGGGACCCTGGCTGATACTCATTTTACCAACAGCTGTATCAGTAGAAAATAGGAAACTCAAATTATCAAAGTGACAGTTTATACAAAACATTTTCAGTGCTATGTATACAAAATTACAGCAATATATGCAATATTAAATGTAAAAATACAAGTTTTTTTTTCTCTCTCTCAGCCTATCAAGGAAATTGCAATACTATTAACTGTGGAGAGAGCATACCAAATCTTGAGAAGTGGCGCCATCTTGGTTCACTGTAACCTCTGCCTCCCAGGTTCGAGCAATTCTCGTGTCTCAGCCTCCTGAGTAGCTGGAATTACAGGCATGCACCACCACACCCAGCTAATTTTTGTATTTTTAGTAGAGACAGGGTTTCACCCTGTTGGCCAGGCTGGTCTCAAACTCCTGATCTCAAGTGATCCACCTGCCTCAGCCTCCCAAAATGCTGGGGTTACAGGTGTGAGCCACCACTACCAGCCCAAAACAAATATTTTTTAAAAGAGTTTTTTGATGCCTATTTTCCCAATCTTGGTAAACATTTGTTGTAAAACTGTTGAACAGAATGTACAATTCGCTGTTAAACTGCAGTTCAAAAATGAATTTTATTAGTTGAATTTTAAAATGCATAGGAAAGAGGCTGGATGTAGTGGCTTATGCCTGTTATCCCAACACTTTGGGAACCTGGGCTGGAGGATCACTTGAGCCCAGGAATTCAAGACCAACCTGGTCAACATGACGAAACCCCATCGCTACAAAAATTAGCTAGGCATGGTGGTGCGTGCCTGTGGTGCCAACTACTAAGGAGGCTGAGGTGCGAGAATTGAGCCCAGGAAATAGAAACTGCAGTAAACTGATTACGCCACTGCACTCCAATCTGGGCAACAGAGTAAGACCCTGTCTCAAAAAACAAAAATACTAGAAATAAGACTTAGTAAAACAATAAAAGCTAAATAGATAAAATGTGAAAATTCTCCAGTAGCAGCAATAGCCCCTGGGACCTTTAAGAAACAGATACGATATTCAATTTTAAGATGCTTGCAGAGTCCTTGTTACTCCAAATCTTCCTTCAAATCAGCTATACACAACTGTGAGGCAGTGACCTTTAGGGAAGAAAAGGGATTCAGTCATGGCCAGAGGTATAATGACAAGGTACAAGAAAGGGTAGAGATGAATTTCATAACCTAGTTTAAATGCAGTAGGGAAATAAATTCAGCAAATAAACTAAATCAGGTAAATAGAAAAGTCCAACTACTTCCAGAGATACTTCGAGAGACACTGGATTTCACAGGGACATGGGGTAGGGGTTCAGTCCAGCTTCATTTCAGTCTTAAAGGTCAAGTAAACTTGAGTAAGTTGGAGGACTTTGACAATCCAAAGTAAAAAATTGTCACTAGCCTGTGATAATAGAGATAAGAGAAATAGAAAGTAAAACCTTGCAGTTGGCCAAAAATGTTGACAGTGATTCTAATAACTGAATTAAAGTGATGTGGTTCCTAAAGTTTATCAAATTCCATTTATTCACTCATAATTACACTATTTTCATGGAAAGTCTTACTCTCCTGAAACACTGAGAGGATATACCATGGAACTAGATGGCAAACTTGGTTTGGTTGGTTTTTGTAATCTTTACCATTGCTGGAAAGTTAGAAAAGGGTGGCATCAGTTTAGCAAATTTTGAGAAACTTGTGGAATCAGAGGAAACTCAATCTAAAATACAAGAGAACATTTTTGCAGAGTTTTAAGTGCAATTTCAAAGAAAATTCAGACTTAGAATCAAATTCAAGGAGGAGGCAGCACTCCAAAGCAAATTTTTGTTTTATTGAGGTATAATTTACATACAACAAAGTTCACCATTTTAAGTGTACCACTAGATGAGTGTTTTACAAATATATACAGCTATGAAACCACTACCACAATCATGGAACATTTTCATCAATTCAGAAAGTTCCATTATGCCCTTTTACAGTCAATCTCTTCCATTTACCCCTGACCCCTGGCAACCACTGAGTGTTTTCTGTCACTATAATTGTACATTTCTAGGGTTTATATAAATGGAATCATATGTAGTCACTGTGTCTGATGTCTTTCATCCAGCATGATGCTTTTGAGATTCATCTTTTTATGGTTTAGTA
This sequence comes from Cheracebus regulus, assembly GCA_963574635.1. Taxonomy (NCBI): domain Eukaryota; kingdom Metazoa; phylum Chordata; class Mammalia; order Primates; family Pitheciidae; genus Cheracebus; species Cheracebus regulus. Next base: position 9,805 of record CAUYQU010055014.1, read on the forward strand.
ACATTCCATCGTATGGATATACCACATCTTGGTTTTGTCCTTTTTCCCATTGATGGATGTCTAGATTGTTACTAGTTTTAGACTATCACAAAGCTGCTATGAACAAATACAAGTTTTTAATTTAAACATAGGTTTGAGCCGAGCACGGTGGCTCACGCCTGTAATCCCAGCACTTTGGGAGGCCCAGGCGGGTGGATTGCCTGAGCTCAGGAGTTCAAGACCAACCTGGGTAACATGGTGAAAACCCATCTCAGAAAAATAAAAATAAAACCAATAAATGAATATAGGTTTTAAGTTCTCTTGGATAATTACCTATGAGTAGGATTACTGAATTGTATGGTACATGTATGTTTAACTTTCTAAGAAACTGATAATTTATTTTCCAAAGAAGCTATACCCTTTCACACCCTTCCAGCAATATATGAGAGTTCCAGCTGCTTCACATCCTTGCCAATATTTGGTATTGCCAAGTTATTTTAATTGTGGCCATCCTGGTGCATGTTAGTAGTACATCATTGTGGTTTTAGTGTGCATTTCCCTAATGACTAATAATATTGAGTCTTTTCATAAGTTTATTTCAAATTCATATATCTGCTTTGGTGGAATATCTATTAAAATCTTTTGCCCATTTTTGTATCAAGTTGCCATCTTACTGCATTGTAATTTTTTCAATATTCTGCGTACAAGTCCTTCAACAGATATATTTTGCAAATATTTTTATCCCAATCTGCAGCTTGCTTTTTCATTTCCTTAATGGTTTTTATCAAAGAGAAAACACTTTTAATTTTGATAATTTACAGTGTTTTTTATGATTCATGCTTTTAGTGTATTAAGTTTGCTTTATCCAAGTAGAAAAGATTTTCTCCTATGTTTTCAGTTTGATAAATCTAGCTCTTAAAATTTAGATCTATATTCCACTTTGAGATGAGTTTTGTGTGTGAATATAAGGTAAGGATCCAGGGTTGTTTTGTTGTTCATATGAATATTCAATTGTTCCAGTGCCATTTGTTGGAAAGACTATCTTACTCATTGTATTTCCTTGGTTCCTGTATTTAAAAATCAACTTAGTACATATGTTTGGGTCTATTTCAAGACCTCTTCTGTTCCATTGATCTACTTTTCTGTCTTTATGACAATTTCACATTGACCCAATCAGTGTAGCTTATAGTAAGTCTTAAAACCAAGTAGTTTAAGTTCTTCAGCCTTGTTCTTTTTTAGGATTATTTTGGCTATTCAAATTTCCATATAAATTTTAGAATCAATTTGTCAATTTCTTCAAAAAATCCTGCTGGGGATTCAGATTAGATTGCATTGAATTTGTAGTTCAATTTGGGAAGAACTGATATTTTAACAATATTGAGTCCTCCAATCCAAGAATATGAATTTCTCTACATTTATTTAGATATTTTTCCCTCAGCAATGTTTCATAGTTTTCAGTATGCAAATCTTGCATATTTTTGTTAAAACTTGTGTTATATTTTTGATGCAATTGTTTTAAGAAGTATTGTTTTCTAATTTCAGTTTCCAATTTTTATATTACTAGCACATCAACTATAATTGATTTTAAATTGACCTGTATCCTGCATACTTGCTAAGCTCAGTATTAGTTCTAGGAGCTTTTTTTGTAAGTTGCATAAAGACAGTTTTCAACAAAGATGAATAATCATGTCACCCATGAATAAACAGGTTTGCTTCCTTTTCAATCTGCCTTTTATTTCTTTTCTTGTTATATTACCCTAGCTAGAACCTGCAGTACTATGTCAAATAGAAGTGGTGGAAGCAGACATCCTTTCCTTGTTACAAATCTTAAGGAGAAAGCATTACTCATTCACCGTACAGTCAGCTCGTGGCTGTTTCTAGCTTCAGAGAATTGTTGTAATTTCTTCCTTAAATGTTTGGTGTAAAATTCACTGGTGAAGCCATTGGCCTGGTGCTTTCAGTTTTTTGGAAGGCTATTATTTATTCAAGTTCTTTAATAGATATAGGCCTATTCTGATGGTCTGTTTCTTCTTGTGTGAGTTTTGGTAGATTGTGTCGTTCAATGAACTGGCTTATTTCATCCAGGTTATCAAATTTGTGGACATAGAGTTCATAGTATTCCTTTATTATCATTTTAATGTCCATCGGATCTATAGTAATGTTCCTTCTTTCATTTTTGATATTAATAATTTGCGTTCTCTTTTCTTGCCTGGTTAGAGGCTTATTGATTTTATCCATGTTTTCAAAGAACCAGTATTGAGACAGAGTCTTGCTCTGTTGCCAGGCTGAAGTGCGGTAGCAAGATCTCAGCTCCCTGCAACCTCCACCTCCTGGGTTCAAGCAATTCTCTTGCCTCAGCCTCCTGAGTAGCTGGGACTACAGGTGCACACCACCATGCCAAGCTAATTTTTGTATTTTTAGTAGAGACAGGATTTTACCATGTTGGCCAGGATGGTCTTGATCTCTTGACCTTGTGATCTGCCTGCCTCAGCTTCCCAAAGTGCTCTGAGCCACTGAGCCCGGCCAGAACCAGCTTTTATTGTCATTGATTTTTCTCTGTTTTCCTGTTACCAGTTTCACAGATTTCTGCTTTAATTTTTGTTACTTCTTTTCTTCGGCTTAATTTTTTTTTTTTTAATTTTGGTTTTTTTGAGTTGGAGTCTCCCTCTGTTGCCCAGGCTGGAGTGCAGTGGTGTGATCTCGGCTCCCTGCAACCTCAACCTTCTGCATTCAAGTAATTCTCCTGCCTCAGCTTCCCTAGTAGCTGGGATTACAGGTGCACATCACCACGCCCAGTTAATTTTTGTATTTTTAGTAGAGATGGGGTTTCGCCGTGTTGGCCAGGCTGGTCTCGAACTCCTGACCTCAGAAGATCTGTCCGTGTCGCCCTTCCAGAGTGCTAGGATTACAGGCATGAGCCAGGGCGCCCGGCCTCATTTACTCTTCAAAGCATTTCCCAGAGGCAGGAACTGTACCGCACACCGCTTTTCATAAAATGGTATGAAAAAGCGTGCGTGTGTGTGTGTGTGTGTGTGTGTGCGCGCGCGCGCGGGTGCGCGCGCGCGCACTTTTTTTGGCGGGGCAGGATATGGAGGAAGGGAGTATCCACAGTTTTTACCATGTTCTCACAGGCATCTTATAGTCCCGAAAATTAAAGAATCCCTGCAACCCAGACAACGGAGCCCAGGTATTGTAGCCAAGACACTGACACCTAACTAGGCTGTGTGGCCTTGGGTAAGTCACTTATCTCTTTAAATTCCCATTTTTTCACCAATAGAATTTAAATGGCATCTACTTTGCAGGGTTGGGCCATAAGAGGTAAGATAGGTATACTATTTCTTATTTTGCTCTGTCACCCTCTTGTTGCCCGGGCTGGAGAGCAGAGGCCCCATCTCGGCTCACTGCAACCTCTGCCTCCTGGGTTCAAGCTATTCTCCTGCCTCAGCCTGCCGAGTCGCTGGGATTACAGGCGCGTGCCACCAAGCCTGGCTAATTTTTGTATTTTTAGTAGAGACAGGGTTTCACCATATTGGCCAGGCTGGTCTCGAACTCTTGACCTCAGGTGATCTGCCCGCCTCGACCTCCCAAAGTGCTGGGATTACAGCCATGAGCCACCACGCCCGATTGACGTAAAGTACTTAAAGCACTCTGCATCAGTATGGGTGTAATAAATGATGACCTGACTCTTAATTTATCCGGTGGCAAACAGAGGCTGTGGGCACTTAAAGACACCTAGCATTAACGCACTGCTCTCCTGGGTGCGCCGGCTGCAACCTGCGGCCTCCGGTAGGGAGCTGAGCCACTGGCTGGAATCTGCTGCTGGGCAAATGCACTCGCTCAGACTTGACTTCTCTCACTAGGGCGCCGCTCCGGGGCAGGTTCCTTCGCGACCTCCGATACGGGCCGAGCAGGGTCCCGCGGAGGCGCCGACGTGGCGCAAGGCCTCCTGCCCGCCCAAGGTTCGCGGCTGCCCTTAGCGAACCCACGCGGGGGCAGTTCTGTCCAGAGCCGGGAAGGAAATGGCGGAAGGCGGGGCGCGCCCTCGGGAGCCCGGAGCGGGGCCTGGAGCTCCCGTGGGGCCAAGTTCACCGGTGTGGCGGCCAATGAGCGCGCTCTGTGCCCGACGGTGCTCCGCCTCGCCTCCCTCCCGCCCTCTCGCCGCGCACTTGGGATCCCTACGCGTCCTGACCGCACGGGTGGCGCGGCTACGGGGCGCGGGGGCCATGGTGCGCGGCAGGATCTCCCGGCTCTCGGTCCAGGACGTGCGCTTCCCCACGTCGCTCGGGGGCCACGGCTCGGACGCCATGGTAAGCGCGGGCTGCGGCCCGAGTTCTCCAGCTCCGCCAACTGCAGACCCGCGGGTCCGGGGAGCTTCCCGACTTTGGACCCATTGCTTCTGTAAAGTGAGAGGCGCGCCTGAGGGAGACACTGGCTTTTCACGTCTTGGAGCAATAGTCTAAGTATCCAGAAACTTTCCAGTCTCCAGGGTTTTCTCTTTGCTAGAGTTAAGACTATCCTGGTTTTACGTTTACGACTCATTTTGCTGGAAATGGTAGAATGCAATAGCAGCCAAATGATTTTGTTGGGTTCCCTCCCATGAAACCTTAGATCATAGTGCTCGCTGGCTTCTTCTGTACCCTGAACGCGAGGTGGTTCGTGGTGAGGGAGAATGGAAAGCCTGGGGCTGGGAGTTTTGAGTGGTGACCCGTCTATGAAATGAAAGTGTTATGGTCGGGTTGAGAAACCAAGCGCGTGATAACTGGGTCACATGAGAGGGCGCTCTCATGAAGTTACCCGCAAACATGGTTAGAAAGGATTGATGCGAATGTCGGTTAGTCTTAAGAGTTGTAATAAAGTAAGGGCAGGGACTTTGACTCCTATCTAAATACTGAAGGTCTTTGCTTACCGAGGATGTTAGAATGTCAGGCCTTCCCTCTCCTCCCCAGTCTAGAGCGGTGTTTCCCAAATTCAGTGGAGGAGTTCTGTACAGGGTCTTCAGGGCACCTGTTCCCCACTGGGTCCTCACTGCCCATCTTGGTCCACGGATGACATTGGCCACCCTAGAAAGGCAGAATTGTATGGGTATGTAGAGAATATGTGAAAATATGCCAGAAAGTGAGGAACAGCAATGTTAGGAAAATGGTTAGCAGTAGGGAGGAAAGGAAATGGGGTCACGGAGGGGACCAAGAGGTCTCTAATTCCCACTGTAATGTTTTACTGAATTGTGTGGATGGCAAGCTGGTGTTCATTACATTATCTGTAATTCTTTTTGTACCTGAAATGTTTTATAATTATAGACCTCATGTTAAATAAAGCTATTAAATGCAAAAGAATGCACTTTTTGAGATGAAGTTCATCCTGCATTTTAAAACTTTTTATTTGGCCGGGCGTGGTGGCTCACACCTGTAATCCAAGCACTTTGGAGGCTAAGGCGGGCGGATCACCTGAGGTCGGGAGTTCAAGACCAGCCTGACCAACATGGTGAAACCCCGTCTTAAAGAAAAAAAAGAAAGAAAACTTTTTTTTAATTTTTATTTATTTATTTTGAGTCAGGGTCTCTTATCTGTCGCCCAGGCTGGAGTGCAGTAGTGCTATCACGGCTCACAGCAGCCTTGACCTCCCTGGCTCAAGCAGTCCTCCCACTTTAGCCTCCCAAGTAGCTGGGACTACAGGTGTGTGCCATGACACCCAGCTACCTTTTGTATTTTTTGTAGAGAAAGGGTTTCAGCATATAGCCCAGGCTGTCATCCTCCTTTTAAAAATCTTCATGTGTCCTTTCTTATATGATGTGGTACATTACTTAAACACCCAGTAGGCAATCCTTTATGGAACTCAAAATAAATGTTTGAAATTTTACTGGCTTGTAGAATTGAAACACTTGGTCTCATGCAACTGCCTTTGCCTCTCTGAGGCTTTAGCAGCTGTAGGTAAGTCACAAAATCTTTCTAAGCCTAGGTTTTCTCATCTGTAAAATGGATATAATAATATTCACTTTATACATGTAACTATAAAGAGCCTGGCTCAAAGAAGGCCCTCAATAAAGTTAGTTATAGGCCAGGCATGGGGGCTCACACCTGTAATCCTAAGTGGAGGCCTAGGCAGGAGGATCACTTGAGCCCAGGAGTTCGAGGTTACAGTGAGCTATGATTGTGCCACTGCACTTCAGCCTGGGCACTGGATGGCAGAGTGAGACCCTGTTTCTAAAGAAAAAAAAGGAGGGGTTGGCTGTAATTACTATTCACTATGAGGAAACTGAAGCAGAAGGAACCCCTAATCTGGACTTGACTTTGAATTTGTGAAGTGTTAAGACAGCCTGATTTGGCTGAATGTGGTGATTCAAGCCTACAATCCCAGCACTTTGGAATGCCAAGGCAGGTGGATTGCTTGAGCCCAGGAGTTCAAGACTAGCCTGAGCAACATAGTGAGACCTTATCTCAACAAAAAAATACAAAAATTATATGAGGATAGTTGCACGCGCCTGTGGTCCCAGACACTCAGGAGGCTGAGGTGGAAGGATCTCTTGGGCCTGGGAGGTCGAGGCTTCAGTCAGCTATGATTGTGCCACTGTACTCCAGCCTGGGCGACAGAGCAAGACCCTATTTCAAAAGCAAGCCTAGTTTACTGTAGAATAATTTAAGAAATTGAATTTGCCTCTGGGTCTAAGTGGTGTCTAACACAGGGTGAGGAGACATTATTTAACACCTGTATTGCAAGCTCATAAATACTTAAGCGTTTATCTTGGGGAGAAAGGGCGTATGTTGTGTGCCGACTCTCAAGTGCCTTCTTACTAGGATAAGCTGCTTTGCAGTTCACCATCGGGATGGCTTCACGTGTTCTGGAGGCATGCTGGACCATCAGCACTTAGCAGCAAAGTGAGCCTCCCTGATCACAAGTAGGATATTTTCAAGAAAGCAATGAAACTGTCCTCAAAATCTGCTAAAGATTCTTCCAATTTTTTTTTTTTTTTTTTTTTGAGACAGTCTCGCTTGATGCTCAGACTGAAGTGCAGTGGTGCGATCTCAGCTCGCTGCAACTTCTGCCCCTTGGGTGCAAGTGATTCTCGTCCCTCAGCCCCTGGAGTAGCTGTGATTACAGGTGCACACCACCATGCCCTGCTAATTTTTGTATTTTTGGTAGAGATGGGATTTCACCATGTTGTTCAGGCTGTTCTTGAACTCCTAAGCTCAGGTGCCTCGGCCTCCCAAAGTGCTGGATTACAGGCATGAACCACTGTGCCGGGCTTACTTCTTCCTTAATCTGAAATCTACTTCTGTTCTGTTCTTCTCTGTGAACTACCCTTGTTATGTCTGTTTCAGCTGTGTTTTCTGCTGTCAGCGCCTCCTCTTTGTGGGCTCTCTCCCTTCATGGCCTCCTGCCTTTCTGATCCCTCCTTCCTCCACTGGCCCCTTCTTCCCTCTCTGAGGCTCAGGCCTCAGTGTCTTCCCCATCTCCCTGCACACTCCCACAAAGACCTTCTCGGCATTCTGGTTTCCGTGCAGCCCTTTATGCTGGAGCCTCCCAGCTCTCATTTCCTGATCTGCCTCCTTAACTCACAGGTCTGGATACTTCCTTTTGGTTTTTCACCTTCATGCTAAACATGGTTTGTCTAAGTCAGAGGTCATCTTCCATACCCTGCTGCCCTTCCCTCCTGACCCATCTTGGCTCCTTCTGCTGGTCACAGGGACTCAAAAGCTTCAAGTCACTTTTGGCTCATCTCGTCCTGTTGACCCTCATCTGAGGCTTCAGTGAAAGGTTTCCTTTTCCCATTGCTTCCTCTTCTTGGAACCCAGAAACTGCCAATGGGTCTTTAATTCTTGGAGTCCCCTCCTCAGCCTCATCACTCAACTCCTTCAGGAACCCAGTGGCTCAGCCAACCCAGGATGGGCATCAACCCTTGAATACACTCCAGTCTTCCCTCTTCTGACCCATTTACTTTCTGCACTGCTGCTGCTACCTCACCTTAGATATTCCTCCCTCCCCGACCCTTCCCTTCCCACTGCTGAGAAGCTCCCGTTCCTTGACTGGCCAGCTAAGAGTCTGTCTTTATCATAAAGCCTTCTCCTGCTTCAAGAAGCACATTCGGGCAGGACGCAGTAGCTCACGCCTGTAATCCCAGCACTTTGGGAGGCCGAGGCGGCGTGGTGGCGGGTGCCTGTAATTCCAGCTACCCGGGAGGTTGAGGCAGGAGAATCGCTTGAACCTGGAAGGCAGAGGTTTCGGTGAGCTGAGATCGCGCCATTGCACTCCAGCCTGGGCAACAAGAGCAAAACTCCATCTCAAAAAAAAAAAAAAGAAGCTGCACATTCAGCTGACAGTGCTCTTTCCATCCTTTGTAGTTTGCATCTCTTCCAGGCCTTAGCATCTTTTTCCCCTTATATTATTAGAGTTTTTGTAACCATGTCTTTTATTTATTTATTTTAGAGATGGGGTCTCGCTTTGTTGCCCAGGCTAGTCTCGAGCTCCTGGGCTCAAGCAGTCCTCCTGTCTTGGCCTCCCAAAGTGTTGGGATTACAGGCATGAGCCACCATTCCCATCCTATAATCAGGTCCTCTCAAATGTAACCTTCTTAAAGGCATTCATATCTGTAACCCCCTAGGAAGCCGCAGCGGCTCTGAGATGTAGTTGGTGCTCAGCAATGCATCACACTGATTTCCTGCCACTGGGCTGTGATGCCAGACTCAGGGCTCCCATCCATCACTTACAGCTTCCTCAGCCACGACACCCCCAATACAGGGATATAAAATCTGCCTTCATAATTTACTTGTGGCCAGGTGCAGTGGCTCATGCCTATAATACCAGCACATTGGGAGGCCGAGGCAGGTGGATCACCTGAGGTCAGGAGTTCAAGACCAGCCTGGCCAACATGGCAAAACCCTGTCTCTACTAAAAATACAAAAAAAAAAAATTAGCCAGGCATGGTGGCGGGTGCCTGGAATCCCAGATACTTGGGAGGCTGAGGCAGGAGAATCACTTGAATCCAGGAGGCAAAGCTTGCAGTGAGCCGAGATCATGCCACTGCAGTCCAGCCTGGAGGACAGAGTGAGACTCAGTCTCAAAAATAATAATAATAAAAAAAAAAACATAATTTTACTTGTGGTGTGACCTTCTGCAAATTACTAAACCTCTTTAAAACTTCTCGAGAGAGATCCAAGATGGCCAATTAGCAACAGCTCAGGAATGTAGCTCCCAGTGAAAGCGCAGAGAAAGAGTGGACGCCGCACTTTCCGACGAATTTTTGATGCCCACAGACCAGGAGATTCCTGGCAGAGGAGCCACACGGGTTGCCAGCGCGACTCTTTTGGCCGGCGTGGCTGTTTTGCCGGCGTCCCGGCGTGGCACTTCTCAGTGCGGAGTATACGGGACTGGGTGCCCTTTTAGTCGGGCTTGGCTGGTCCCATCCTCACCAGGAGAAGAGCAATTGGAAGTGCTGAGAACTGAGAGCAAGCACAGCTGAACCCGGGAAGGCCCAGCTCTGTGGGGAAGGGGCATCCACCGAAGGAAAACTAAGAAACAGAGAAAACTTCATAACCAACAAGAAGGACGTCCACTCAGAGACCCAATCTGAAAGTTGGCAATTACAAAGACGACAGGTGGATAAATCCACAAAAATGGGAAGCAACCAGTGCAAAAAGGCTGAGAACACCTGAAATCAGAATGCCTCTCCTCCTACAGGGGACCGCAGCTCCTCATCAGCAAGAGAACAAGGCCTGACGGAGGATGAGTGTGAGGATCTAACAGAATCAGGCTTCAGAAGGTGGATAATAAGAAACTTCTGTGAGCTAAAAGAATATGTTCTAACCCAATGCAAAGAAACTAAGAACCTTGAAAGAAGATTTAACGAAACGCTAATGAGAATGGACAACTTAGAGAAGAATATAAGTGAATTAATTGATGGAGCTGAAAAACACAACACGAGAACTTCACGAAGCATGCACAAATTTCAACAGCCGAATTGACCAAGCAGAAGAAAGGATATCAGAGGTCGAAGATCAACTCAATGAAATAAAACAAGAAGGCAAGATGACAGAAAAAAGGGTAAAAAG
>CAUYQU010055016.1:0-11403 GCA_963574635.1 Cheracebus regulus
AAGTCTGTTATTGGTGTATAGGAATGCTTGTGATTTTTGCACATTGATTTTGTATCCTGAGACTTTGCTGAAGTTGCTTATCAGTTTCAGGAGATTTTGGGCTGAGACGATGGGGTCTTCTAGATATACAATCATGTCGTCCTCTGCACTTTCACTGGGAGCTGCAATCCTGAGCTGCTCCTAATCCGCCATCTTGGATCTCTCCTCGGTTTAGTTTTTTTTAATGGCTGCTACTTCATTAATCTCTGAGTGCACTGAAGTGATTGGCTAAATGACAACATATCTGTCCTGTCAAATTCTAACTTGTAAGTCAGAATTTAATTCAAGTGTTTAAAGAGAAAAGTTGTATGCCTCATAAAACTTCTTGTGAAACAGATATGAATAATGTCTATACTTAATTCAGTATGTGTTTCCATAAAATCTTAAAACTCATGAAAGCTATAGGAAGATGTCACTTCTATTATAGAACAAACATATACTCTATCAGTTTCATGTCATCTTTTTAAAAAAAATGATTTCTTAAGGAAATACCTTTCTCTCCCTCTGGTAAATTGATTGAGCCTTGTTTGGAAAGCTGCAGCGGAAGAGAGGTTTGGGGCAGGCTGCCTAGAGTAACTTACCTCCCTTGGCAATTGATGCGATCCTGGCTTGTGTCATACAGGTATGATGCAAGTCTGTGCATGTGTGAAGATTGTGCTTAACCAAGGGTTTACTTAGTGCAATAGTGAAACTAAACTTTGGGGAATTTTGAGAAATAATTCTGTGAAATGTAATTGTAACTAAGGTCTCTTTGAGGGAGCTAAGGTCTTTCCCTAGCCATAATAATATTGACTGATTTTGCCTTGCTTTGGCACTAGGATAAAGACAAAAAGACACAGCCATTCAAAAGATTAATTCACAATTCGTAAGCACTATTAGTGCTGGGTATTCTGCCAGGCACCATAGTTAATTTGAAATAAAGTAGTCCAAGTTACTGCTCAAGGAAGACCTTGTCAAGTAGGAGGAGCTATGTCATGAATACAGATAACCATAGCACAAGGTAGAAAGTGACATGCACTGTACATTTGAACAAAATGCTAGGGGAGTTCAAGTGGGAAAGATTACTTACAATGGGAGCTGAGGAAGATTTTTTAAATGCTTTATAAAGGAGGAGACATTCAAGCTGGGCCCCAAAGTCTAGGTAGAAATGTTAGCTACTGATGAAGTGAAGAATATTAGAGATAAACACATTGCTAAAGATGGAGTGATAGGTTTGGAGGAAAAATGAGCCATTCTGTTTTGTTGGCATATGAAGTAAAAGTAGGAATGAAGTAATAGATAATTGTGGAAAGATAAGATGAACCATGCCAACGAGGGTTTTAAATGTCAAGCTATCATTATTACTCATTAGACAATCAACGATTTATTCCTTTTACCATGTGTTACAAAATAGGGCTAGCTGCTGTATAGACATATAAAATAAGGAAACATGGTCTATATGTGTGCAGGATAAAAAATACAGTTCTCCCAAATATAAATGATCTCTACCTTATTCTACTTTATAAATATTCTGGTTTTAAAAAATGCTTATTTATATTTATGTTTAGTTATGTTTATATTTGTCTACTTGTCTTTATATAAGATTTATATTTACCTATCACTCACAATGGCATTGATAACTCAGGTAATAGTTCCAGCAGCAAATTAGTTTTTCACTGACCTGCTTGTAGCTATCTTGAGCAATACCTAGACAATTACTTAATGGGCTTTAGTCTGCCAAGATCATAGAGATTTTCATGACCTTTGTTCTCTTCCCTTAATTTTTAAGCATACAGAATGTCACGAGCCAGATATACTAGCCAATCTTTAACATTAAACATCTAGGGCATATGTGGATATCACTTAATAATTCCCCTGGCATTGACCTTCTATTCTATACTCTCCCTATTCCTAATGTGTGGTAGGCACAATTTGGCCTTCCAAATATCTGGGTCCTGGTGTACATACACTTTCTTCCACTTATTCAAACATCAATCTAGGTGTTGCTATGAATGAATTTTGAACGTATAATTAAAGTCCCAAATCAGTTGACCCTAAGATAGGAAAGCTTACACCTGGCTGGGCACGGTGGCTCACACCTGTAATCCCAGCAGATTGGAAAGCTGAAGTGGGAGGATCACTTGAGCCTAGGAGTTTGTGACCCGCCTGGGGAACATAGGGAGATCTCGTCTCTACAGAAAAATTTTAAAAAAATTAGCCAAACATGGTGGCACCTATGGTCCTGGCTACTCAGGAGATTGACATGGGAGGACCACTTGAGTGCAGGAGGTCAAGGCTTCAGTGAGCTGTGTTTATGCCACTGTATTTCAGCCTGGGTAACACAGCAAGACCCTACCTCAAAATAAAAATAAAGAAAGAAAGTATTCTGGACTCATATGAAACCCTTGTGTACTCTGCCCTAATCCTGTTTCCCTCACTTTTTCTCCAGAGGTAATCACTGTCTAGAATTAGATATTTCTCATTCGCATGTGCTTTTGTGCTTTCTTTAATGTGTATATATCTATAAATAAAGACATAATATTGTTTTGCATGTTTTTAAAACTTTTCATAAATGACATCATGGTGTTTGCAACTTTATGAAAGATGTGTCTTCCCCCATCTTTCACTGTTAAGATTTTGAGAATAGTATCATTTCATTTGGGCATCTAGTATCCCTGGCTGAACACTAGCAGTCCCCACTTTGGAATTTGTAGGGATGTTGGAAGGAATGACACATAGGCACCAACAGATATGAGATAAGGTTTATTACTTACAGAGTAAAGGGCAAAAAGTTTCCTCAAGGAGAAGAGATCAGGTCCAGATAGCCTTACTCTGTCTTAAACCACATTGTTCTAATTACTAAATCTTTAGGATGCAAGATTCATGTTATCTTAAAGAATGAGTCCCTTCTTTTTCTCCAGAATTATTTTGACAATTCCTGGTCTTTTGCTCATTCATATGGATAACTTTAGGATAAACTCAGTAACTTTTATCCAAAAAGCTTGTTGGATTTTGGATGAACTGATGTCTTTATGTTATTGAGACTTCTCCTTCATGAGCATTTGTTCCTTTAATATCTTTAAAATTTTTTATTTTTCTTTATAAGGGTCTTAAAGATTTATTTCTAGACACCTTATATGCATTATTGTTATAATACCTTCAAAAATTATATTTTGAACCATTTGTTACTGGTTTTTAGGAAAACAATTGATATGCCAACCACTGCCTATTGATTCCTTTGAATATTTTATTGGAGAAAAGCATATAAGTGGAAAATAATGACAGTTTTATAACTTTTCTTTTAATCCTTCTATCTCCTTATTTTTTCTTGTATCTTATACCAGAAGGGCTTTTAATAAAAAGTAATTGGATGTTGTATAGAAAATAGCAGGCATTTTCATCTTGTTCCCATTTTGTATTTCCTCATTTTAGTGTATGGCTATATTAGTGCCATAAGCCTCTCATTAATAGTACTACAAGAGGAAAGCTGTAACCTATAAAGAGATATCTGTGATTATTTTTGGTGGTAAGACCAGGAGCTGATTTAAGAGCTATATTCAATATTTCATTACTAGAAGTAGGCTTAGCAATACATTTTAGCTTACACCTGTAATCTGAGCACTTTGGGAGGCGGAAGTGGGTAGATCGCTTCAGTTCATGAGTTCAAGACCAGCCTGGGCAACATGGAGAAACACCGTCTCTACAGAAAACACAAAAATTAGCTGGGCATGGTGGTGCACACCTGTAGTCCTAGCTACTCTGAGGCTAAGATGGGAGAATGGTTTGAGCCTGGGAGACAGAGGTTGCAGTGAGCTGAGACTGCGCGACTGCACTCCAGCCTAGGCAACAGAGTGACAGCCCACATAAGCAAAACAAAACATTTCAGTATTTGCCCTCCCAAAAACTGAAATGTTCTATTTATCAAGATCCATGAGCTTAGGTGCTGCACTTTAAGTCAGTTTTTCAGAAATAGTAATAAGTTTGCATTGACACAATTAGACTTTGCTGTTAACTGTTCCTCAGGGCCAATGGCATGATATTAAATATTAACTATGAAAGGATAGTGTATTATTAATCTGTTTGGGCTGCCATAAAAAAGTATCATAAACTGGTGATTTATGCAACAGAAATCCATTTTCTCACAGTTCCAGATGCTAGATGTTTCAAATCAAAGTCTGGCAAGGTTGGTTTCTAGTTAGGGCTTTTCTTCCTGGTTTGTGGATGGCTATCTTCCAGCTGTGTTCTCACTTGAGAGATTACAGCTCTCTGATGTCTCTCTCTGTTTTTTGTTTTGTTTTGTTTTTTGCTTTTTAGTGACAGGGTCTTGTGCTGTTATCCAGGCTGGAGTGCAATGGTGCAATCATAGCCCACAGCACCCTAGCAGCCTAGAATTCCTAGGCTCTACCATGTCCAGCCAATTTTTAAATTTTTTTTGTACAGATGGGGTCTTGCTTTGTTGCCCAGGCTAGAGGTGTCTCTTCTTATAAGGCTGCTAACCCTACTCATAAGGGCCCTATCCTTATGATTTTATTTGACACTAATTACTTCCTTACTCCAAGTACAGCCACACTGGAAGCTAGGGCTTCAACATATGAATTTTGTGTTGGACATCATGCAGTCCATAACAGATAGCTGTTTAAATACCTCCACTTAGCTGATTTTCCAGGTTAACTGGTAATCTCCATTTTCCTTGTAAAAGACATACATACCTATGACTTGACAAATGCTTATGATTAGAAGTCTACTCACTAACAAGCCCCATGCTGCTATTCTCACAAGGCAAGTAGTAAGCTTGAGTCAGTCGTGTTGATTACTAAATTTGTTCATGCAAGTTGAACTTATTATTGTAATTATATAATTTAAATTAATTTAATGCAAACTAACAAGAATGTAAAATAAGGAGTTGTTTCTGTGAAAACTAAATTGAATCCTTTAGAAAGATTCCATAGAGTTTTAGGCTGGGCGCAGTGGCTCACATCTGTAATCCCAGCCCTTTGGGAGGTTGAGAGGAGTGGATCACCAGAGGTCAGGAGTTCAAGACCAGCCTGGCCAAGATGGTGAAACCCTGTCTCCACTAAAAATGCAAAAATTATTCAGGCCTGGTGGCAGGCACCTGTAATCCCAGCTACTCAGGAGACTGAGGCAGGAGAATCACTTGAACTAGGAAGGCAGAGGTTGCAGTGAGCTGAGATTGCACAATTGCACTCCAGTGTGGGTGACAAGATCAAGAATCCATCTGAGAAAAAAAAAAGATTCAGTTGTTTTAAATCGTTGTCAAAATAGTTGACAAAGCAACTATAAAAGATTAGAAAACAGTAAGTACAAATCTAGGACTCTGCACAAAGATTATTTCATAAATATCTTTAGTTTTCATTCCACTTTAAAGAAACTGAAACGAGGCTGGGAGCAGTGGCTCACGCCAGTAATCACAGCTCTTCGTGAGGCCGAGGTGGGGGGATCATTTGAAGTCAGGAGTTGGAGACCAGCCTGGCCAACATGGTGAAACCCTGTCTCTACTGAAAAAAAAAATGAGCTGGGTGTGGTGGCAGGCACCTGTAATCCCAATTATTCGGGAGGCTCAGGCAGGAGAACTGCTTGAACCTGAGAGGCGGAGGCTGCAGTAAGCATGCCACTGCACTCCAGCCTGGGTGACAGAGTGACATGCCATCTCAAAAAAAAAGAAAAGAAACTGAAATGATATAATAGCAAGTATATTATAGATATCATTTATGCAAAAATGTGATCACAGAAAAATCAGAAGATTCAAATAAAAGAATCTAACAAAGACTGACAAATCACATACATTTATACATTTTATGTTACAGTAAAATGTTAAGGCATGTTTTTATTATTCATAACTACTTTTATCAGTCCACTACTTCCCCTATCACCTCGAAAAAGTCCTCATTTACTCTGCTGACCAGGACCATATTGGGGCCATAATTAGTATACTATTGGTTGACTTAGAACCTAAGCCCCAGACAGAACTCCCATCCTGAACATTGTCTCTCCTATTTGCTTAG
Source organism: Cheracebus regulus (assembly GCA_963574635.1). NCBI lineage: Eukaryota > Metazoa > Chordata > Mammalia > Primates > Pitheciidae > Cheracebus > Cheracebus regulus. Next base: position 6,042 of record CAUYQU010055016.1, read on the forward strand.
CTCAGTAACCAGTCACCAACATGTATCAATAGAAGCATGTGCAAACTATCAAAAGCCTATGCTTTTCATCCACACCATCAATTTTTAAAATTTTTATTTTTCATGGGTACATAGTAGGTGTCACACCACTAATTTTTTTTAAATTTTTATTTTTTAAATTCATTTTTATTTTTTTATTTATTGCATTTTAGGTTTTGGGGTACATGTGAAGAACATGTAAGATTGTTGCATAGGTACACACATGGCAGTGTGGTTTGCTGCCTTCCTCCCCATCACCTATATCTGGCATTTCTCCCCATGTTATCTCTCCCCAACTCCCCACCCCCTCCTGTCCCTCCTCTATTTCTCCCCTACAGACCCCAGTGTGTGATGCTCCCCTCCCTGTGTCCATGTGTTCTCATTGTTCAACACCCACCTATGAGTGAGAACATGTGGTGTTTGATTTTCTGTTCTTGTGTCCGTTTGCTGAGAATGATGGTTTCCAGGTTCATCCATGTCCCTACAAAGGACACAAACTCATCGTTTTTTATGGCTGCATAGTGTTCCATGGTGTATACACACCATTAATTTTTGAAGCTAGAAGACAATGTGGCTATTGGACTGACACAGTGCTACACAGAATCCCAGGACAAATACTCCTAGGAAAAATAATCTCCTCTAGAGTATTGTTTTTTCCTTTAGCTGTGGTGATTACATGTACTTTTTCTGTGACTTAATTTCTTAACATTTGTACCTGTGTACTGTGTGTCAAGTATAGCATAATGGTAAATTCTAGTAGCACTTTACAGGTGGACACTACTTTTCATCTAAGAAGTTCACATTTTCAGTAGAGGCTTTCCTTTTTCCTGACAGTACTACAATGAGGGTAAACAGCAATTAACTCGTGTTTTCATTTTCTAATAGGGAAATCCTGCCCAAGAGGAGCCCACCTGTTAACTCCAGTTTTCCAATGGGTCTCCCACTTCCAGCCTTACTTCATCTGCTCCACTAGCCACACACATTCAGAAAGTTCTCAGCACAGTCAGGCTCAACAGCCCTGCTTATGACTCTCCACGTGTTTGCTGCCTGTTGCTCTCTTTTGAGACAATGTTAAACAGCTGTTGGAGAATTATGTCTCTTCCAGCCTCCCTACCACCATGCTATCCCAGCAAGATCTTCAACTAGATCCAAGTAGGACAGACGTGGTGTGAGTGGGGAGAGAGCCACTCCAGCTAAACTCCGACAGGGAAATGATAGCCTTTAATTGATAACTAACAAAGGACTTGTGGACTATATTTTCAGAATACTTTGTGTTATCAGCATCATAATGACAAATACATGTAACTAACTAAAAGAGCCCATTGACCTTTAACCAGAAAGGGCAAGTTATGTTTAACAAGGAGTGATAATAAATTTACATTCATTAAGTTAATATCTATAACTGGTTCTATTGGATGATCTAAATGAAAATGACTTAAGCTGACAGCGGCCTGAATTAGAGGGAAAGAAAGATAGCCCTGAGAACTTTCTGTTATAAATCAGCGTGAAAACAGTGATAGAGCAAACGATTCTTAGAGCTGAGAGAAACATGAGTCCATCTAGTTCAAATGCTTATTTTACAGATGAAGAATAAATTATCAACATGTTTCTCACTAACACTAGTGGGATTTGGCTGGGACAATTATGTGCTCTATGGGGACTATCCCACACTTTGCAGAATATTTAGCAACCTTGGCACCTGCCCTCTAAATGTCAATAACCTCCACAGTCATGACAACAAAAATGTACCCACTCCCTACTTTCTAATGTTCCTGGGCAGTTGTACCTTTCTCTCCCTATTGAAAATCCCTGAGCCAAAATGTTCATAAACAACCAGAAAACATATACTACTACAATCAACTCATCGACACTTCTCAAACTTTAGTAAAGTGGGCATAAGCATCAATCAGGGATCTTGTTAAAAATACATAATCTGATTCAAGATTTAGCAGGTCTGGTATGGAGCTGAGATTCTGCATTATTTTATTTTTTAGAGCAGGGTCTTGCTCTCTTGCCCAGGCTGGAATACAGTGGTACAATCATAGCTTACTGTAACCTCTATCCTCTGGGCTCGAGGGATCCTCCCATCGGAGCCTCCTGAGTAGCTAGGGCTGGCTACAGGTGCACAACATGATGCCCAACTAAAGATTCTGCATTTCTAACCAACTCCTAGGTGATGCTGATACCATTATTTCATGAATCCCACTTTGAGTAACAAGGGACCAGAGTTTAAATTTAGAGGATGTCTGAACTGTCTCAGGGTCCTTACCAGTTTATCTCTATCCAGGGTTGTGGCTGAGGATCACCACAAAAGGTACTCTCTATGTATGAGCTTCTCAGGAGTTCTGTTGTGGCTTTGCCTTGGGGACTCTGCCTATATTTTCTTCTCCTGGGTGACCTGGTGGCAGACTCTGTCTTTGCCTCTGTGCACAGCAACTTTCAGACTATTTATATCCAGAGTTCAACTTTATGGAAGACCGTCTTTCATGCCCTCAGACCATTCAGCTGCAGCTTCTGAAAGCCCAGCTCAAATCAAATCCAAAGCATTTGCTTGCTAGGTGAGCTGGCAAAAGCAGATGGAGTTTGGGAGAGCCTGTAGAGCTATTATTCATCTTGATGACAGAGGCAGCCAGAGCTTGTGTTTACTGACTGCCCAGTCCAGAGATTCTCTCCAGAGCCCCATACTTATTTCTCTTCTATTTCTACCATTAAGTGAAACTATGTGTCACTCAATACATCTGTTTAACTTACCAAGAAACTACCACCCACTCTGCTTCAGGAAGAAGGTTCTTTATGGATCAGCTTTCTGATTGATGCACAATGTAGAGAACTCTTGCAGCATGTAATTAATGACACACTGAGAAATGATTTCCCGCAGACATTGTTGTCAAATTTTTTTTCCATTCTTGCCACTTGGAAGTGGGTGGTGGGAAGATATGGAGATGGGTCGATCTCCTGAAGTGATGAAACAGTAAGATATAAAGGAATTCTATTACTGTGAATATACAATCAGCTCTAGATTCGCCACTATCTTTTCTGGTTTCCTTTCCTGTTTCAGCAAAGGAAACAAGCCAGAAGGGCATCCAAGTGGGTGGGGAGGCACTGTATCAAGAACGAGGTACTTTGAAAATCCATAATGTCTGTCTTAGCCTGGATTCCCCAGAAAGCAGAACCGGAGACCATGGTTTGTGTGGTTGAGTTTATTGGAGAATAGGGAACCACGGAGTAGTAGGATAAACAGAACGAAGGGAAGCAAACAAAGATATAGCATCACATTAGCCACAGATTCAGGTGACTGGGACTTGATTCTGCCTGGACCATCTGAGAAGCTTCATATAGTGCATGTGAAGACTCTACCTAGAGAGTGAAAGGAAGAGGCATTTATCCATCAGCTCCCATAGCCCATTCGTTAAGGGCAGGCCCACGGGTGTTGACCCTTCTGAACTTCCAGGTTGTGCAGGTACGAGTGTCCAGAGTTTCTAAAGGACTCCAATGCATCAGAGCCAGTCAAAACCTATGAGAAAGTGCTAGAGAAAGAAGTGAAATTGAGTGGAATTTTAAGTGATGTATAAAAGGCAACAAGCCTTAATACAGTGGAGAATATTTGGGACAGCTTTGGGAGTTCTGGGAGTTGAGACATCCCACTTGAAGTGTCTTTTGTATGACTAGCACAGGTTCAGGTCTGTATGAGAGCTGTGTTTTCTAAAAGATATGTTTGAACCTGTACTCTGGAGCCCTACTTTGTCATAGAAAGGGTTAAAAGGTGGAGAATCTGGAAACTGCTCTTAGGGAATTAGGAACTCAGTTTAGATTCTGTCCCAAATGTTGATTTCCCGTACTCAACTTTGAGTATAGGAAGACTGGCTATAAAAATAGCTTTGGAAAATTGGATATCTACATGAAAAGAATAAAGTCGGGCCTTTACTTTATACTATATATAGAAATTAACTCAAAATCAAAGGCCTAAGCACAAGGGCTAAAATGATTAAACTCAGAACAGAGAAAAAGCTGAATGACACTGAATTTAGCAGTAATTTTTTTCGATATGCTACCAAAAGCACAGGCAACAAAAGTGAAAATAGATAAACTGGACCACCCCAAAATTTAAAACTTCTGTGTACCAAAGGATATAAACCACAGTGTGAAAAGGCAAAAAGGCAATCCAAAGAATAGGAGAAAATATTTTCAAATCATATACCTGATAAAGGATTAACATCCAGAATATGGGGGCGGGGGGGCTAAAAAAATTAAGAAAGAAGAAGAAGAAAAAAATCCAGAATATATAAAGAACTCCTATAATGCAACAACAAAAACATCAAACAACCCAGTTAAAAACTGAGAAAACGGTCTGGGCAACATAGCAAGACCCCATCCCTACAAAAATTAAAACAATTACCCAGAGGTGGTGGCACATGTCTGTAGTCCTAGCTTACTTGGGAGACTGAGGTGTAATCTAGGCTAGAGTGAGCTATGATTATGTCACTGTACTCCAGCCTGGGTGCCAGAGTAAGACTTTGTCTCTAAAAACAAACAAAACTGGGTAAAGGACTTGAACAGACATTCCTTCAAAGAAGACATTCAAATGGCTAACAAGCACATGAAAAGATGCTTAGCAACACTAATCATTAGGGAAATGCCAATCAAAACCACAATGAGATACTAGGTCATACCCATCAGGATGATTACTGATTGGTTTTCTAGGGCTGCCATAACAGAATACTACAGACTGGGTGGCTTAAACAACCGAAATTTATTTTCTCACAGTTCTGGAAGCTGGAGGTTCAGGATAAGGGTGCCCGCAAGTTTGGTTTCTTCTGACATCTCTCTCCTTGACTTTCAGATGGCTGTCTTCTTGCTGTGTCCCAGTATGGGCTGCCCTTTGTGTGTGCACATCCTTGCTTTCTCTGTGTATATTCTAATCTCCTTGTCTTGTAAGGACATCAGTCAGATTGGATTCGGGCCCACCCTAAATGCCTCATTTTAACTCAGTTACCCCTCAAAGGTCCTATCCCCAAATATGATTATATTCTGAGGCACCGGGGATTGAGACTGCAATACAGAAATTTGGAGGGAACACAATTCTGACCATAACAGTGACTGTAAAAATAAAAAAAATTAAAAAAATAGAGAGAGATCCAAGATGGCCGATCACTAGCAGCTCAGGATTGCAGCTCCCAGTAAAAGCACAGAGAGCCAGTGGACGCCACACTTACCGATAAATTTTTGCTGCCCACGGACCAGGACATTCTCAGCGGAGGAGCCTCATGGGTCGCCAGAGCGACCCTTTTGGCTGGCGTGGCTTTTTGCCAGCACCTCGGCTCAGCGGCTCTTGGTGCGGAGTAAA